>CM053027.1:146025992-146042219 GCA_028564925.1 Lithobates sylvaticus
TAAAAAGTGAAAAGCTGCTACATTAACAATGTAGTGCTAAAAAGTGAACACATATATCAATATGTAAGTAAATGGTAAAATCAATTATACAGAAATGGCACAAATAGAAATGTGAAATAGTCCAATGAGTGTGAAAGTCCTAAGGAGAGCCGTGTGTGTGTACAACTAAATGATGACTAATCAGAGATGAAATACGCTGGCACTATCCAGCATGAGACGCATCAAGGATGGTACATCTTCAACCAAAAAAGGGGAAGTATACCTACTCTTACCGGAAACAGGTGTTCCAACTGCAAGGAACCCAGGGCCTTCAGACATGACTTCGAAAGGGTATTGTGGACAACCGCCAAACCGGACCTCAGATGAAGAGACCACCGGGGCTGGACCTTAGGCGTGAAACGACCGACTGGACCACAAAGGAACTCTTGTCCGGAAAGTAATGCAAAGAAAAATGCCTCCATAGGGTGTAGGTCAAAAAATATTTTTTTATTTATAAAAACCGGCATACATCAATGATAATAAAAACTGTGATCACAGATAAAAAATGAGGGGTAATGTGAGAAGAAGAAAGCCAAGCCCGACGCTTCCCAAAGAACTTCCACTGGGCCAAATGGTATGCCCCAGTTGAAGTCCTTTGGGATCCTGCTCATTAAAGCATGTTATATGACACAGTGATTTTTTTTCAGCGAAAGGAATACTGAATCTTCTACAAACTATTCTATACTCAATAAAATACATTCAGCAGATATAGCAGAACCTATAAATAGGAAAACATGTAGTGCAGTGAATTATTAGATCCTGTGATATGAGAAACATCACATAGGAAGGCAACGATCAAAATAAAATCCTCTTTTAACCACTTTAGCCCCAGAAGATTTGGCTGCTCAATGACCAGGCCATTTTTTGCGATACGGCACTGCGTCACTTTAACTGACAATACTCGGTCATGCAACGTTGTACCCAAACAAAATCAATGTCCTTTTTTTCCCCACAAATAGAGCTTTTTTTTGGTGGTATTTTTGGCGTTTTTAATTTTTTGCGCTATAAAACAAAAAAGGAGTGACAATTTTGAAAAAAACAATATTTTCTATTTTTTGCTATAATAAATATCTCCAATTTTTTTTTAAAAGTAAATTTTTTCCTCAGTTTAGACCGATATGTACTCTTCTACATATTTTTGGTAATAAAAATCGCAATAAGCGTATATTGATTGGTTTGCGCAAAAGTTATAGCGTCTACAAAATAGGGGAAAGATTTATTGCATTTTTATTATTATTATTTTTGTTTACTAGTAATGGCAGCGATCTGCTATTTTTAGCAGGACTGTGACTTTGCCGCAGATCGGCCACTTTTGACACATTTTTAGGACCAATTTGCATTTTATACAGCGATCAGTATGTGCACTGATTACTGTGTAAATGTCACTGGCAGGGAAGGGGTTAACACTAGGAGGCGATAAAGGGGTTAAATGTGTTACCTAGGGAGTGATTCTAACTGGGAGGGGATGGGACTGCCTTGGTGAGAAGACCGACCGTTGTTCATACTTAGTATAAACAACAGATCGTTATCCTCACCCCTGATAGCACAGAGATCTGTCTGTTTACATTGACAGATCTCAGTTCTATCTCTGTGCTAAGCGATCGCGGGCGACACTTTAGTGATAGCATCATTAAAAGAGGTATAAGTCAAAGAATCAATATCATCATTTAAAAAAGAACCAACAGAAAACAACAAGTGATGAATTAAACACAAACTATTGCATTCTTTCTAAGGGATTAATCCCAGCGACTAAATTCTACAATTCTAAAAGGGGGTTTTGAAAAAGGACCAGCAACTCTGCCATCTTGAACTTTTGCAATTTTTTCTGAAACAATGGGGGTTATTTACTAAAGGCAAATACACTTTTCACTACAAGTGCAAACTACAAGTGCAAAGTGCACTTGAAATTGCACTGAAAGTGCACTTGGAAGTGCAGTCACTGTAGATCCGAGGGGGACATGCAAGGAAAATAAAAAACAGCATTTTAGCTTGCACATGATTGGATGATAAAATCAGAAGAGCTTCCACTCATTTCAAATCTACCCCTCAGATTTACAGCAACTGCACTTCCAAGTCCTTTTTCACTGCAACTTCAAGTGCACTTTGCACTTGTAGTTTGCACTTCTAATGCAAATTGGATTTGCCTTTCGTAAATAACCCCCAATATCACTAAACGTATTCACCGAAGGTAAATTATCAACAATTAGACAATCAATACCAGAAAAAGACAGTAACAAAAAAACAAATTGAAAAACACTAATTAATAATTTGACGAGTTGGCCAGATGCGGAGAAATGGTCAAATTTTGATTAATTTCACTGGTGTTTCCGCTTTTATGAAAAAGATCTTTTGGTGGAGGAGCCATTTTTTTTAAAGCAATGGGATGCTGGGTGAGCACTCACACAAGAAGCACATACTTATATTTGCAAGTATGTGGCCATTTGCGTTGGCCTTTATTGAAATTGAAACAATGGCCTTTTTGAAAAGGCCCAGTCTGTAAAGAAGGTTTTTTTTTTTAAATATTAACTTTTTATTGATTTTTCTACTGAAAACATTTACAAGTACAAAAGACATTCAACTTCGAATCCCTTAACTTCTTTAGGAGTGACCATAACCCGGCTTAGTAGCTTATACATTGGAAAGCGACTAACACAGAAAATTCCAGAGCGGGTGTGGTCCCCCGGCTTGGTCTATACCTCCCCCCCCCATCCTCCCCCCCCCCATCCCCCCCGTCAAGCCTCAGACTTTTCTATCCCCTCACCATGCCACTAAGAGCTGGGAGGGAGGGTGGCAGGAACAGAGCCAAAAGAACAAAAAAAGGGAGAGGAAAAACCGAAAAAGAGAAAAAAGAAGAAAAAAGAGAAAAAAAGAAAAGGAAAAAACAGGAAAAATAAACTAAGAAAAGAGACAGCATGTAAAAAAGAAATAGTAGGAAAGGACCGCAGCGAGTACTGAGCTATAGGTATGCCCGTGCTAAGAATAGATTCACCTTTCGTCTGTGGGTGCTGTTGTCCAGGGTCCCCATATCATTTGAAACTTTCTATAGTTGCCCTGCTTTGTAAAGAAAATTCTCTCGTTGCCCATTACCGTATTTATATTTCTGTTCCATTCCTCTAGTGTCCGGGGTAGCTGTGCCTGCCAGTGCTGAGCGATCAGCTTCCTGGCTTGGAACAGGGCCCGTAGGATAGAGTCCGTAAGGTTGTACGGGATCCTCTCTCTCTCCATAAGACCTAGTAAGCAGGTTTTGGCCGTTACCTCCAGATTTAGCCTCAAGGTCGTGTTGATTGCCTCAATAATGCTGGTCCAGTATCTAAATAGTTTTGGACATTTCCAAAACATATGGATAAAGTCCCCGACTCGGCCGCATCTGGGACAGCGGTCATTTTCCCGCCAATGCAGTTTAAACATTTTGCTTGGAGTGTAATATACTCTGTACATAAAGTAAAGTTGTGACATCTTGTGGGATGGGGAGATTGATACCCGGTTCGCTTGCCCAATGACCCTTTCCCATTCTTCTGTTGACAATGGTCCCAGCTCGTTCTCCCAGGATACCCTGATCTTGGTTGGTCCACCACCCTCTCTAGTCCTGTCCCCTAGTTTGGCATACAGCCCAGAGATTATCCCCTTAGTTGACTCCGAGGACACAAGCTGCGCCAGTATGGGTATCTGGACCCAACCCGGTGCCTGGGATCCAACTTGCGTCTGGGCTGCATGCCTCACCTGGAGATATTTATAGAAAGTGCAGTTAGGGAGGGAAAATTCCTGTTTCAAGGCAGCGAAGGTTTTCAAGTTATCGCCAGAATACATTTGGCTTAGTCGCGTAAGGCCCTGTTTTTCCCAGGCACTAGACTTGGTGATCTTGGCTAGTTCTTCTAAGTTGTTATTGTGCCACAGGGGGGCCAGCTCTGTTATGCCCTGGTATCCCAGCATGGACTTTGCTGTCTGCCAGAGCTTTGTTATTAGGGTTAGAGTTGGGTGGCGTGTGGAGAGAGACCCAGCCTCAAGAGCTTCCATGAGTGTACTATGTGGGCTACTTATCAAGAGTAAATTATTACCAGGATCTCCGGTGGCCCCCCTCCCTGCCAGGTGCTGTAGATGGGATGCAACAAAATACCGTCTAAGGTGCGGAATCGCCAGTCCACCCTCCCCCAGTGGAAGCTGAAGCGTAGAGAGGGCAATTCTAGGTTGTCCCCTCTTCCAAATCAGATCTCTAAAAAGCGAATCCATCTTCCTAAACCACTTCTGCTCCAACCATAGGGGAGAGTTGTGTAGGAGATAAAGGATCTGTGGCAGCCAAATCATTTTGATAAGGTTGCACCTCCCTGCTACCGAGAGGGGGAGGCGGGCCCACACCTCAGACTTGTATTTAAATTTTAATAATAACGGATCTAGGTTATATTTGGTAAATGCGTTTATATCCCTGGTTATCCATATCCCTAAGTACTTCAGTTTGTCAAGTGGTTTAAAGTTAAAGTTATCGATAGTTATATCACCTGGGATTGGGTCCATCGGCATGAGGGCCGTCTTGTCCCAGTTAATTAAGAGTCCTGAAATCCTGCCAAAGTCCCCCATCATTTGTATGGCTGCTTTTAATGAGGAGTCCACGTCTCCTAGGTAAAACAAGATATCGTCGGCAAATAGCGCTATCTTCTCTTCTGCTGGTCCTCGCCTGAACCCACGTATTTCCCCGTTGGCTCTAACAGCAATGGCCAGCGGCTCTATTGCTAGAGCAAAGAGGAGCGGAGACAAGGGACAACCCTGCCTCGTTCCTCTTTCCAGACTAAAGAAGTCTGAGTGTTCATTATTGATCTTTATTTTGGCGGTTGGGTTTGTGTACAACAAGCGCACCCAGTTTATAAAGTTAGGTCCAAAACCAAATCTGCGCAGTACCTTAAATAAGTAGCCCCATTCTAGGCTATCAAATGCCTTGGCGGCATCCAAGGCCATAATGGCCCTGTGGCCCTTGTTGTCTACTGGCAATTGTATGTTCAGGTAAGTTCTGCGTATATTTGTACTGGTTGACCTTGTTGGGACAAACCCAGACTGATCGGGATGCACTAAATTATGAACACACGCATTTAATCGAGCAGCTAGGACTTGGGCAAGAATCTTTACATCAGTACACAACAGGGAGATCGGGCGATATGAGGCGGGGTCCATGGGGTCTTTTCCCTCCTTCGGGATAACTACAATAGTCGCCTCCGTCATTGAAGCTGGAAGAGACCCCATGGACTGCACCTGGCCCAGCATCTTAAGTAGTTCTGGGAGTAGGATTTCGCCATATCTTTTATAGATCTCCGTAGGTAGTCCGTCCGGGCCGGGTGCTTTAGAGTTTGGCATGCCGGTGACGGCATCAGTTAACTCTTGTGGAGTGATTGAGGCATCCATTAGTTGCCGTTCCACCTCTGACAGGGTTGGGAAGTTTATCCCTTCAAGGAAGGGGATATTTTCCCCACTATCAACGTCTATCTGTGATTTATATAAGGAGGAGTAATAATCTCTAAATGTTCTCAAAATAATTATCGGGTCCGTCGAAATCGCTCCCTGCCTGGTCCTCACAGCCGAAACCATTGATGGAGACGTATTTGTCTTTACCAATAGTGACAGCATACGACCCACCTTTTCACCCTCGCCATAATTTAATTGCCTCTGGAGTATACGTTTATCCTCGCTAATCCTTTTAATGACTGTCTTGTAGTCTTGTTGTTTCTCTAGCCATTTCTTTTGCGTTTCCAAGTTTGGGTTAAGGATATATTTCTGTTCTGCAAACATTGCGGCCTTTTTAGCTTCCCCCTCCCTCTCTCATGTCCTGCTTTTAATTCTAGCAACTTGCTGGATAAGGAGACCTCTAAGGTATGCTTTCAATGAATCCCAAACTACCCCAATGGGGGCCGTATTGGAGTTTATATTGATAAACTCTTTCAGGGCCATTTTTATTTCTTCAGGGCTTTCAATTAGCTCCAGCCAGGCTGGGTCAATTCTCCACTCCCTATGGTGAGACTTGTTTCCCGTCTTCAATGACAGAAACAGGGGCGAATGGTCCGAGATCCCCCTTGGGCCGTAATCTATTGCTACTATCAGGGGTAGAGCCTCATCATTAACCAAGGCCATGTCGAGTCTAGACAGGGTCAGGAAGGTGGCTGAAAAGCATGAATATTGCTTCTCCTGTGGGTGCCGTATTCTCCAGGCTTCAATGAGCCCGGTTTCTTGTAGAAACCGAGTCAACCTACCCTCTTCCCTGACTGTAGCTTGCTTCGGGATAGGAAACCTATCCATTGAACTGTCCAATACCTGGTTATAGTCCCCCACTGCTAACACCGGGATCCCAGCTTTGTCTATAGTAAATGCAATAAGTTCATATAAAATCTCCAGTTTAAAAGGAGGAGGAACGTAAATATTTGCGAGAACGTATGGTTTATTTTCCCATGAACAGTGTAGAAAAACATAGCGACCTTTTGGGTCCATTTGTGCCTTGTAACATGAAAATAGTATTCCCTTCCCGATCAGGATACTCACACCTCTTGAATAGGAGGAGTGCACTGAGTGGTACTGGGCCTGCCACTTCCGACCACGGAGCAAAGGCACTGTGTCATGCACGAGATGTGTCTCCTGGAGGCACAAAATGCCCGGCCCCCTGCCCTCCAAAAGGGACAGGACCAGGTCTCTCTTGGCCGGGTCTCCTAGGCCCCGGACATTCCAAGAGATCAAATCAAGTTTCTTCGACTGCATTTAGGATTGACAAGTGTATAAGTCTTCTCGTATGGAATAATTATCAAAAGTAGTATGAGAACCTCCGAACCGTCCCATTCGAAAAGTGAAGCTATATGAGCATCTCCTAGGCAGCACCAAAGGAAAAAACAAGAAGAGAGAGAGAAAAAAAAAAAAAGGGAAAAAAAACAGAAGAAAAAAAGAAGGGAAAAAAGAGAAAATGAGAGAAAAAAGAGAAAAAAAAAAAAGAGAAGAGAGGCATGCGGAGGGGGAGGAGAAGACCGGAAGAAAAAAAAACTTTGCCTCATGGAGGCTAGCAATCCGATCCCTCTCTCCTCCGCTTCCAGCCATATAAAACCTAAGTACCATTTCTATTGAGTTCGTACATTACAACATGATTACATGATATTCCTAACATCACAAAGTGCCGGTGAAATTGCAAACAAGTGTAAAAACAATGATACACACAGGCCCTTGAAACAGTGAACCATCTTAAATAAATCATTTCCCCTAGATGAGTATCTCCCCCAAATCCTTGGTATTATTATAACTTTCTCTCCCCCTCCCCGGTGACATATATAGCGTGCATATGTGAACCCTGTGCTTGACTTGTATCCCCCCCCACAATCCCTGGTTGTCCTCCCCCCTCCTCCCCCCCGATCCCCCCCCTGTCCCCCCCCCCCGCCCGTCCCTCCCCTTCCATCCCAGCCCGTCAGGGCAACCCCTTACAGGTGCGGTCGTGACCCTACCCACCCCCATCCCACACATACCTACATGCATTTGTTCTTCCCCATTACCCACGGACTCTCTCCACTCTCCCCCCTAGTATTGATATATCTCGTGTTAGCACGTTCATTTCATCGTGCCCCCCCTGGCCCCCTGCAGCCCCGCCCCCCCCTCCCCTCCCTCCCCCCAGCCACCAACAATATACTCGTATCAATTTTCAGGTACATAAAAGCAGTGTCTGCCCTCTCCCCCCCCCCCAAAAAAAACGGGGGGAGGGGAGAGGGCACCAGACATCACAAAAAAAAAAAAAAAAAAAAAAAAAAAAAAAAGGGGAAAAAGAGGGGGGGGGGAAGGAAAAAAAAAAAAAAAAAAAAAGAAGGGGAAAAAACAAGACCCCCCCGCCCCCCCGCACCCCCATCCCTAAAAGTCCCTCTTGTTCTCCTCGAGCCATTGCTGTGCTTCGGTAGGGGAGTTGAAGAAAAACGTTTTACCAAGAGCCGTGACCCTCAACCGGGCCGGATATAGTAGAGCATAGTCTATTTTATAGTTGAGCATGGTGTGCTTAATCGGAATGAATTCCGCTCTGCGTTTCTGCAGGTCGGGCGAGAAATCTGGGTAGAATGAGACTCTAGCACCCTGAAACCTAATGTCTCCCAGTTCTCTAGCCCTCCGCAGCAACGTGACCTTATCATTATAGTTCAAAATTTTTAGCAGTATAGTCCTGGGGCTATCCCCCCCGCGCTGATTTCTTAAGGTGGTACGATGAGCCCGTTCGATGGCAAATAAGGGGCTAAAAGAGGACCCCCCGAAGATCTCCCCAAACCAGGCCTCTAGGAACTTTATTAGATTAGGACCCTCAGTACGTTCCGGTAATACTATAATTCTAACATTGTTTCTACGGTTCCGGTTTTCCATTTCATCCAGTTTGGCTACCTGTGCGTTCATGTTTTTTTTGAGCCATTGGATCTCTTGTTTTACTGGGGTCAGTTCGTCTTCTATTACACTTACTCGGTCTTCCACTTCTACCATTCTTTGTGTTGTTCTATTTAATTCATATTTTATGGTGGCTAATTCGTCTCTGATGATCTTTAGTTGAGTGTCAAAGTTTGAAATTGCATTTTTGCAATCATTTATTGCGTTTAGTACCTCCCTTAATGTAGGTTCTTTCTCCCTGGCTTCCAGGGCGGTATCAGAGGAGGTGATTGACATATGAGTTAGGCCCCTTTCACACTGGGGCGTTTTTCATGCGGTGCAGCGCTAAAAATAGCGCCTGTTCACCGCATGAAAAAATCCTGCCCCTTTAACTCCAGTGTGAAAGCCGGCGGGCTTTCACACTGGAGCGGTGCGCTAGCAGGATGAAAAAAAAAGTCCTGCTAGCAGCATCTTTGGAGCGGGATAGGAGCGGTGTGTTCACCGCTCCTATACCGCTCCTTCCCATTGAAAAGAATGGGAGACCGCGGTAATACCGCCGCAAAGCGCCGCTACGGCGGCGCTCTGCGGGGGGTGTTTAACCCTTTTTCGGCCGCTCGCGGGGGGTAAAACCGCACCGCGAGCGGCCGAAAACCGCGGTGAAAACGACGGTAAAGCAGCGCTAAATATAGCGCTGCTTTACCGTCCCCGCGGCTCACCGCCCCAGTGTGAAAGGGGCCTTAGAGAGGAACTGTCCTCCACATTTAAGTGAATGGTAGACGTTTTAGTCCCGCCAGGTCCCTTACTTGCAGATTTTTTAGTGGCAGAGGGGGTGGATACATTAGGTGCCATAGCACCCTGGCTTTTTCTATCTATCACAGGGTTTTTATGGTCCTTGCCCTGCAAAGTAAGTTGGTTAGATGATTGCAACGAATTCAGCTTATTTGGGGAGGGTGGGGCTGTTGCGGAATGTGCAAATTTTTCCAGTTTTGTAGCTGCAGCAGCTGCGACCTGGTTATTTCTGTCCTTTGCCGCTCGTGTGTTTTGGGGAGCTTCCACGAGCGAGGGCTCCTCTGGTGCTTTTTTTCTTGACATCTTTTCCCTTTCTTTTTCCCCCCTTCTTAATCCCTGGAATCCTCACAGGGAGAGAAGTCCTCCTTAAGGGACCTCACGGGTGGAGGGCTTGGCTCTGGGTGCTATGCTTGCTCCAGGCTCTAAATAAAAAAATAAAAAATGCACAAAAAGGAAAAAAAAAAAAAAAAAGGGCAAAAAGCAGCAAGGGAACAACGATACAAAAAAAAAAAAAATAATCTTTTTTTTATTGTCCCTTTCTTTTCAGGGATATCCTCTCCTTCTATACCTTCCCCCCTCCTCCTCCTCCAGGAAGGTATAGGTAATATTGATGCATAGCCTTGGGGTATAGTCCCATCAAGAGGGGATTGCCGCTAAGAAGAAAAAAAGAAAAAAAAGGCCAAAAGTAAATAAGGACAAGCTGACCCAAGTTGTATACGGGGTTAATGTTATATAGTCCAGAGTGTTCCACAGTTCCTGAGCCTCTTGCAATATGCTATATACGCCTGGTACCGTCAAAAACAAAGGGAAACCCCCCGGGGTTCAGTGCCGTCTAATCATCCAGGCCAAACAAGCAGCTTTTGGTAGATAAAGTAGCCTAGGGTAGTGTTTTTCTTCTCCTTTTCCCTCCCTGAGGCCGGCTTATTAGCAGAATATTAACGGAGTGTTACAATATGGTTTGCGGGGTTGGTGAGGAATACAGTCATTAATAAATAAGAAAACAGGTAACTCACCAGCCCCCTCCTATCTGCTCCTCGCGCTGGGGCTTGGCGATGCTGTGGCCTTCCTCGTTGGGCTCCGCTCTGGCGCGTTGATGTGTTCACCAGACTTGGTGCAGGTCTCAGTGGAGTCTGTGCTCTTAGAGCGTCCTGCGTTAAGGCGTCAGGTGGTTGGGCGCCTCAGATGTTCCAGTGGTTCGCTCCGGTGCGGTAAGGAGTCAGCAAAGCGTGGGATCTCAAGCCGTCGCCCCGTCCTCCACCATGGAGGCTCTCCAGGTGACGGTCGGCTGCTCTCCGTCCGCCCCCACGTCAGTCCAGGCGGCAAATAGCAAGCACGCAGGATAGGTTGGCGCAAAACAGGAGGTATGGAGGGGGGTTGGGGTCAAACGATGTCCGGATCAAAGGTACGTGGTGAACGCCTCTGTCCAGCCCGCTATGCCGGGGCCAAGTCTGCAGGGGGGGCCAGAGTATCAAGCCTTAGAGGAGAGAGTCAGAGAGAGCCCTCGGCCATCCTCACACGTTCGCGCTCACCTCTGCCGACGCATGGGGAATCGATCCTGCGACTCCTCTTCAGTCTAGCAGACCGAGACCTACCAGACTGCTCTGTGCATGTGCCAGGACGCATTACATTCTTCTGGCTGACATACACAGCTGAAGGGTTGGCTGATGATGCTGCAGGAGGCAGAGGAGACTGCCTGGAACCCAATGCCTGAGCAGGGCAAAGACTTTGCAGGAGGACAGGAGGCAGAGCCATAATGAAGAAGGACACAGATGATAAGGGCACCTCACTTAAGCCCCATACACATAACAATGCCAGTTAGACTCTAAATGAATCTCCCTGCTTTCTGTCACAAAATCATTTTGTCTTATAAGACACTTTAATGCCCTGTACACATGGTCGGAAATTCCGACCACAAAATCCATCGGATTTTTTCCGACGGATTTTGTCCACATTTTGTTGCATACACACGGTCGGACAAAGTTGTCGGAAAATCCGATCATTCAGAACGTGGTGACGTTCATTGCGTACGGCGTAACTACATAGAGGCTAGTAGCCAATAGGTTTGGTCTCCTAATGTGATCTGAGCATGCGTGGCACTTTGTTCGTCGGAATTCTCTACACACGATCGGAAAAAGTCAGATCGGATTTTGTTGTCGGAAAATTTGAGAGCAGGATCTCAAATTTTTTCCGTTGGAAATTCCGACAGAAAAAGTCAGATTGAGCCCACACACAATCGGATTTTCCAACAACATGGTCCGATAGGACATTTTCCATCGGAAATTCCGACCGTGTGTACGGGGCATTATACTATGAAAAATGTAGCTTGCAATGTGGGAGTTAAGGGTTTATAAAGCTGGACACAGAGATTCCTGCATATGGAACTTTGTAACTTTTGTGTACAGTCACAAAATTATTTGACTTCATGAAACACTTTTAGCCTCAAAGTTATGCATTAAAATTTGTAACACTATGCTAACTACAACATCTAAAATGCAGCTTGCAGAAAAAATAATAATCTGTAAGGTTGTTTACTGTACAGTAGAATTCATTGTGCGCTGTCACAGACTATGCCCACCCTTTCCTCCTCCATTCATAGAAGCTATACTACAACTTCTATGAATGAAATCTGATTTATGAATGGATCGGGTGGATTTTTGAATTATCTGCTATCCTCTATTCATAGATCATGTTTACTTAATATAAGCTGTAGTACAGTTTCTATGAATAAGTTAGCTGGGCAAAAAGATCAGCATAGTTGGGTACTCTTGATCAGTGCCTAAGACAGCTAAAGTTCTATTAACTTCTGCCACACCAGAAGATTATGGTGGCTATGGTGGGGCATAGGTGGAAGAAGATTATTACTGAAAAAGAAGCATGAAGGCAAGTAATGTCCCTTGTGCTTATTTTGTATTTTCCTTTGTTTAGGTAAACTTAGGCTTTAAATGTGTGCTTTTTTAATTCTGCACAAAAAGTTGGACAGTCAAGTGCAACCTCAGTATTTATTTTTATATTTACATATTGATTGGTGCATTCATGGCCTAAACGTTGTCTAAATAGAGTCAGAATATGTAGCATTGTCAGGAATTGGATTGCACAAACTAGGTGATCAATAATAGGCAGGTATACTTCCTACATTGTTATAAAATACAGTTTTCCTTTTTAGTCAGTATATGCCATGGGGGAATGCCTAGGAAAACCAAGAACAGATTAAATGGGATCATTTAGCTGAAGCCAACAGCTTCCTGCAAAGCAAATAATTAATAATCAATTGTCCTTCTGCACCGCTTCATGACCTCTGCTGTGTTAATAAGAGAAGCTTGCCAAAAGATCTTCATCATCTGGCACACATTCAGATTACTCTCACCAATCTCTGTGTCACTAATATATCCTGTAGCGATGTAAGGGTGGGCAGAAGACAGAAGCAGCAGGGGAATGGACATCTCACACTCCAAGAAGTGTTAAATGTAAAATATCTTTAAAGCAGATCTATTGACCTACTTGGGCTCCTAAATAAGGAAAAGTTGGACCTGATCCTGTCGCATCACCGCCAGTTGCCTTGCTTCCACTCCAAATGGGACTCTTTTAATAGAGTGTTACCGGCCCCAGTTCAAGTCTCACATCATATCCCCCATGTGTTTTAGTCTTCCCACCTCTACATGTTGGTAGGTATCTGCCTACACTATGGTTTATCATTGTATGTTTGCTTGATCTATCTGAGCTCTATGATAGCTCAGTTTATGCAAAGTTAGGCTTGGGTTCACCCCCCACACCCTCCTTCCTACCCATTTCCTTCCCTCTCCCTCCTCCCTCAGACATTGCTACCTTTGACATGAAGTCTGCTCCATGATAGTGTATGCTTATGTTAATTTGCTACATTGTCCTTGGTACTGTTTGTTCACAAGAAAAAACAATAAAGTTTCTTATATAAAAAAAAGCAGATCTAAAGTCACTATACTTACCTCTGCTCTAACAGTACAAAGTACATGAGATGTTCCTTACTATAAATGGGCCGAACACCCCCTTCGCAGCAGAACTCCATGAACAGGGGGAAAATTCTAACTCGAACGGTGAACCCCATTGAAGTCGATGGGAGCCGAACATGAAAAATCAAAAGTGCAACAATAAAAATGAAAAAATACTTAAATATTTTGCCTGGGGAGTCCTCTTAGTCTGCCTGTAAAGTGGAACATCTGTAGCATGCATAGAACATGCTGCAGCAAAGTTGAATTGATTTCTAAAGAAAAAAAACAAGTCAAATCACATTTATATTGACTCGCGGTTGCAATTGCTGTCACCCGGCTATTGAAAAAAAATTAAGTAAAAAAATGGGTCTGGTATGGATTTTAAGGGGAACCCCATGCCAAAATGTAAAAAAAATGGTGTGGGGTCCCCCCAAAATCCATACCAGACCCTTATTCGAGCACGCAGCCTGGAAGGTCAGGAAAGGGGGGCGAGCGAGCACCCCCTCCCTCCTGAACCATACCAGGCCACATGCCCTCAATATGGGGGGAATGCTTTGGGGGTAGGGTGGCTGTGCCATAATTATCAATCAGCTGTGCCCCTGGCAGGGCACTAATGAGGAAAGCTGCTGGGCTTGCATCCCTTTAGATGTGTTCCTATTGGGAGTATCTTACCAAAAATTACATTTTTGTTGCAGGGGATGCCTAAAATCCGACTTGTATCCTTTTGTAGACTTCTGGGAAAATCGGTGTACCAATCACACAAACAGGAAATTATGTTTCTGGGGGCGTTCTGTAAACATTCTGTGTACAGAACACCCCCAGGTAGCCATATTGCATTGCATTTTCAGAAAATTACAGCGGCTGCAGATTGAAAAGGAAAGATCATTTTTATTAACATTCAATTACAATATGACTTGATATGTAGCAATTGTATATGCTATATTATTTTTTCTATTATTTTTCTTTACTATTTTCTTTCCCCCATGAAAGGGGAGGTACCCTTTAAATAACTTGCAGAAGCTCATTAGGCACACCAAGGTCCATAAAGCAGACTTGGTCCATCTAGATCTAAAGGATATCCTGGGGCTCAACTCAACAGTATTATTTAGAATACTATACTCTATTATTACATATTAACTACTTGCCGACCAGCCTCTGCAGTTGTACTGTGGCAGGTTGGCATTGCTGCACAAATCGCTGTCATTGTACATTGGGCACTTTAAGAAGCTATAGGCAAGTGATGGCGAACCTTGGCCCCCCAGATGTTTTGGAACTACATTTCCCATGATGCTCCACTTCACTGCAGAGTGCCAGAGCATCATGGGAAATGTAGTTCCAAAACATCTGGGGTGCCAAGGTTCGCCATCACTGCTATAGGCAGTGACATTTATACAGTAATCAGTGGCTATTTTTCGCTTTGATCGCTGTATAAATGTCACTGGTCCCAAAAAAGTGTCAAAAGTCTCTAATCTGTCCGCCGCAATGTCGCAGTCCTGCTAAAAATCGCAGAACACTGGCATTACTAGTAAAAAAAAAAGAATAATACAAATGCCATAAATATATGCCCTATTTTGTAAACGCTATAACTTTTGCGCAAATCAATTAGTGTACGCTTGTTGTGATTTTTTTTTTTACCAAAAATATGTGGAAGAATACATATTGACCTAAACTGATGAATACATTTGTTTTGTTTTTTTGGATATTTACTATAGCAAAAAGTAAAAAAATATATTTATTTGTTTATAGCGCAAAAAAATAAAAATCGCAGAGGTGATCAAATACCACCAAAAGAAGGCTCTATTTGTGGGAAAAAAGGACATAAATTTTGTTTGTGTACAATGTCGCATGGCCGTGCAATTGTCAGTTAAAGCGACGCAGTGCCGTTTTGCAAAAAATGGCCTGGTCAGGAAGTGGGTAAATCCTTCTGGTCTGTAAGTGGTTAAGAAGTACAACAAAGAGCATAACACTACAACTTAAATGCTAATAAGCAATAAAAAAGTACAGTCTGCGATAGCAGTAGAGCTACTTTTCTACTAACTTCAACTGCTTTACTTTGTACGCTGTGAAAACAAAATATGTTCATCAAAAGTAAACTAAAAAGACAGTTAAACAGCTGTGAAAATCCTAGGTGTTCTTTAATCCTGGTAAACTGTTACAGAGATGTATGTAGAAAGTATCAGAGTGAAACAAGAATGTTTCTGCAACCAAACTGGTATCCCATATGGAGCAAGTACAAGCGTAACATATATTGTTTTATTTTTTTTCTCTTGAGTTTTTATGTGCTTGATCTGTTGTGATTGACAAAATGTGCAGCCTGCTTATATGAATTTCATTAAGTATGTTGTATAAATTAAAAATATTTCTGGTAAAAAACAAGATTGAAACTTTCAATAAATTACAGTAAGCCGGAATGAGGTGAGAAAGCTTCTATTAGGTTCTAGAAAGTTAATATAATATCTTGTCCCCCTTCCCACAGCCCAGTACTCCCATGAACAGGATGAAATGAACCAAAGGAAAATGCCATTTGACATCATCTGGTGAGTGCATTGTGTGTTTTTGGTTTAACCACTTCAACACCGGGCGATTTTACCCCCTGCCTTACCAGAGCACTTTTTGCGATTCGGCACTGCTTCGCTTTAACTAACAATTGCGCGGTCGTGCGACGTTGCACCCAAACAAAATTGACGTCCTTTTTTTCCCACAAATAGAGCTTTCTTTTGGTGGTATTTGATCACCTCTGCGGTTTCTATTTTTTGCGCTATAAACAAAAGAAGAGCGACAATTTTGAAAAAAAAAACACAATATTTTTTACTTTTTGCTATAATAAATATCCAATTTTTTTTTAAAAACTATTTTTTTACTCAGTTTAGGCCGATATGTATTCTTCTACATTTTTTGGGTAAAAAAAATCGCAATAAGCATATATAGATCAGTTTGCGCAAAAGTTATAGCGTCTACAAAATAGGGGATAGATTTAGTGCATTTTTTTTTTTTTTACTAGTAATGGCGGCGATTTGCGATTTTTTCTTCGTGACTGCGACATTGGGGCGGACACTTCGGACACTTTTGACAAATTTTTGGGACCATTCAC
>CM053027.1:146042696-146106540 GCA_028564925.1 Lithobates sylvaticus
GGTTTTAGTGCCCTTTGCCTGTGCTAAAGTGATCATTAACAGGGTTGGCATTTTTAGTGAAGGTGATAGAGAACAGTGATTTCACAGTGGCTAAGGCTTTAGGATAAGGCAAACTATAAGAGATCAGGCATTAGTATAAACAATTCAGTGTGAATACTGCTGGCTGCAATTCAAGAAAATTGATTTGGGGAAAATGATTAAGGTTTTGGATAGTATTTGTACAGTATATAGCATCTACTGGTGCAAGCAGGGAAGAATATAGGAGGCGTGGTAACAACTGGTAAACACAGGGAAGATGTACCAGCTACTGCTGAGAAGCTACTGGAAGGCAGTATTCAGTAGGAGTTGGTGTGCAGGTGTCAGGAGGTGTTACAGGTAATTATGGACAGAGGAGAATTGTCAGTGCTGGGCAGAGAGCAGTAGCTGCAGCATTTAGCCGTCAACAGAGAGCATATAATAATATGAAAGGTCTAATAGTTTAGAGGGAAGAATGATAAATAGTGATGTTTTACTGGAAATTAATGCTTACACTGAAAGTAAAGAAAATAAATAATACATTTGGATGTTGGACTTCCTAAAAATGGCCGGTAAATTGAAAGGGTTCCACAGTAATTAACATTATTATTATATGGTGCCAAAAGTTTGCGCAGCGCTTTGCAAAATTAAGGCAGACATTACAGCTAAAAGGGGATCAGACAGTGGTCCGAATAGGATTGTAGCCTGATGAGTAGCGCTGAAGTAGATCACATCAAAAATAATAAATATTAAAAAATATTAAAAGTGAAAATAATAAAAGTATCCTAGACAGATATAACTCTACAAATAATCCCACGTGGTGAGTAATATAAAGTGTCCTAAATGGAAAAACAATATTTTTACACAAATAATTGAAGTTGACCTTCAAACAATATGGTGTACAAAATATATAAAGACAAAAAAGTGCTCCAGTGTTAATAAGTGTTCATAAAGATATGAAGCAAAAAATAGCTGCAAGTGAAAAAAACAAATAAATGGTGCTCCTATGACAAAGCCGTGTATCTTCACAAACGTATATAATCGATAATCGATAATCTTCCACCACACCGTTGTGCTCAAAAGTGTCCACTCCCTTAGGAAACTCACTCACCGAATGTCGTTGCCCACACTCACGTGTAAGGCTAACTCGCATAAACACTCTCCCACACTCGGTCAGCGTTCTTCCAATAATTTCTCCAGTATTATCAACTTAGGTGAAAAACGCAGTGTTCCATATGCAAATAAACAAATGTGCTCCAATAGTGTATTATTGCAAATTTATTAAAATAGCCCACACTTCAAGCTTCAAACATTAAACTCACATTTTAAAAGAATAAAATAAGCAGAAAAGGATCAACAAACGCCACAGCAGGCTTCACTTCAATATTCAAAGACACTGCAATATCACTTCAGATTGTAAGTACTAGGTCGCGGCGGACCTGAGGTGTCTGCAAAACCACCCTGTAGTTCTCACCCTCCACCGTTATTGGTACGCCTCAAGTTTTCCACCGCAGCTAGTAGGGACAAGTAGTTCATACAGATGCTAGAATCGAATGCCGCTAAGCCACGCCCCCGACATGTTTCGTCACTTCCTGGACTTACTCATGGGGTTTTTCACCTAAGTTGAGAACTACAGGGTGGTTTTGCAGACACCTCAGGTCCGCCGTGACCTAGTACTTACAATCTGAAGTGATATTGCAGTGTCTTTGAATATTGAAGTGGAGCCTGCTGTGGCGTTTGGTGATCCTTTTCTGCTTATTTTATTCTTTTAAAATGTGAGTTTAATGTTTGAAGCTTGAAGTGTGGGCTATTTTAATAAATTTGCAATAATACACTATTGGAGCACATTTGTTTATTTGTATATGGAACACTGCGTTTTTCACCTAAGTTGATAATACTGGAGAAATTATTGGAAGAACGCTTACACGTGAGTGTGGGCAACGACATTCGGTGAGTGAGTTTCCTAAGGGAGTGGACACTTTTGAGCACAACGATGTGGTGGAAGATTGATCGATTATATACGTTTGTGAAGATACACGGCTTTGTCATAGGAGCACCATTTATTTGTTTTTTTCACTTGCAGCTATTTTTTGCTTCATATCTTTATGAACACTTATTAACACTGGAGCACTTTTTTGTCTTTATATATTTTGTACACCATGTTGTTTGAAGGTCAACTTCAATTATTTGTGTAAAAATATTGTTTTTCCATTTAGGACACTTTATATTACTCACCACGTGGGATTATTTGTAGAGTTATATCTGTCTAGGATACTTTTATTATTTTCACTTTTAATATTTTTTATTATTTATTATTTTTGATGTGATCTACTTCAGCGCTACTCATCAGGCTACAATCCTATTCGGACCACTGTCTGATCCCCTTTTTTCATATACACCCATACTAGTAGCAGCTTCTAGCTTTAGTTTTATTACCCTTGGCGCACGGGCTGGAGTTTGGTCTGTTGCTCGTTTGATACTTATTGCTATTTAGACATTACAGCTACAATACAATTTGGTAAAAAAGGAATCAGGGGGCTCTGCTCGTTAGAGATTACAATCTAAGGGCTCTTTCACACGGACGTGTCCATGTATGGAGCCCGCTCTGCTCAGCGGGGGATCACTCCGTCGATCCCCGCTGAGCAGGAAGATGACAGGTCTGTCTCTGCACACTGTGCAGGGACGGACCTGTCAGAGCGCCGCTCTCCCCGTTCCGATCCGTCCCCCAGACGGATGGAAAAATAGGGTTTTCCTCCGTCACACTTTTTCGTATCGGAGCGAGTCGGATGTCAGCGGACATGTCACCGCTGACATCCGACTCTCCATAGAGGTCTATGGAGTGTCCGTTCAGGTCTGCCTAAAAAACTGACAGGCAGACCTGAACGGACCGTCCGTGTGAAGGGGGCCTAAGAGGGAGGGTCAAGTAATACAAAAGGAAATAACTGCGCTTATGGAGAATACAACAGTGTATTACTTAGAAGCAGGATTGCCTTATTTAACCAGTTAAGGACTATGCCTTTTTCTCACATTTGTTGTTTACAAGTTTAAATGTGTATTTTTTGCTAGAAAATTACTTAGAACCCCAAATGTTATATATATATATATATTTTTTAGCAAGAGACCCTAGAGAATAAAATGGTGGTCACACTGTATTTGCGCAATATTTTATGTCATACTGTATTTGCGCAGAGGTGTTTTAAATGCATATTTTGGGTAAAAATACACTTTCATTAACCTCCTTAGCGGTATTCTCGAGTATGGCTCAGGGTGAATTTTCAGTAACCAAAGCAGTAACCCCGAGCCACTCTTGGGATCGCATCGCAGGATCCAGGCAAAGTTACTTACCTTATCCTCAGGATCCTGTGATGTCTCCCCGCTGTGTGTGCGAGCCGTGTCTTCTGCCGGATCTATCACAGTGCCGAGCTCCGTTCCATGTGAGCGTTGCGACACACGGGGACAGAGCACGGCACCAAATTCAAAAAGTTAAAAACAACAATACATACAGTACACTGTAATCTCACAGATTACATTACTGTATCAAATTATTTCACATCCCTTTTGTCCCTAGTGCTTTGTCCAGTGCCCTGCATGCAGTTTTATATTATAAATACTGTTCTTTCTGCCTGGAAACTGAAGATTGTCCATAGCAACCAAAAAGCATCCCTTTACATCAAAAGCCATTTTCGACCAGCTAGAAAACAGCGATAATAAATTAGAATCCCTTGTAGAATTGAGTGATTCATGGGGAAATCCAAAACTGAAAGTAATGACAGCGACAATTCTGCAACTGAGCAAATTTCAGTGTTTTTGATTTGATTACATTATTGAATAATTTTAATTATTATTATATTAATATTTGTTATAATTATTTATAGTTATTTATTATATTATAATATATGATTTCTGTTTCAAACGTTATCATACCGAGGGTGTCTACTAGACTCTTGTTTGGACAGATTTAAGTGTGTTATTCTTAAGAATTACAGGCCTACAATATAAAACGCCAAATTTCCATGCAAAATATTGTACCGCTTTGAGCATCAAAAATCTGAAATAATCATACCGCCAAGGATGTTAATAAAAAAAAAAACAGTGAAAGTCAGCCCAAATTTTTTGTATACTCTAAAAAAATGATGTTAAGACGAGTAAATAGATACCTAGCTCATGGAATGGCGACAAACTACAGTACTTAATAATCTCCATAGGCTTTAACATTTTTTACAGGTTGCCTGTTTAGAGTTAGGTCTAAAGCTAATATTATTTCTCTTGCTCTAATGATCGTGGTGATACCTCGCATGTGTGGTTTGAACACTGTTTATATATGTAAGCTCGGAGGGAGGGGGCACTTTACTTTTTTATTTTTTTTATTTAAGTTTTTAATTTTTTTTTTACACAGTCCCTTTTAAAAAAAAAATGTTTTGATCACTTTTATTCCTATTACAAGGAATGTAAACACCCCTTGTGATAGAAATAAGCATGACAGGTCCTCTTTATTGTGAGATCTGGGCTCAAAAAGACCTCAGATCTCACATTTACACTTAAAAGCAAAAAAAAAAAATAAATTTACATTTTCTAATTAAAAAAAATTGTCCATTTAAGGCTGTTAGGCGAAAGTGATGTCAGCCATCGCTCTGGTCCTCCAGGGGCATAGAGTCATGTGGGGGCCATCTTGCCCTCACTCAACTTCCTGCCAATTGATCCACAGGATTGGATCATTTTTACCGCTACCAATGGCTCCGGCAAGTGGGCAAAACAACTGGGAAGCAGTGGGAGGGGGAGAGTGCACCTCTCCCGCTGGCCATAAAAGTGATCCCCTGGTGAATCTGCTACCGGGACCTTTTATTTGAAAGAGGATTGCCCACTGTTAAAAAAAAATACTGGGGTTTGTGCAGCTAGCTGCTGCCATAAGCACGGTATATAATGTCAAACTAATGACGTATATATACAGTGGGTGGTCACAAAGTGTTTGTCAGGGATCGTCTAAAGATAGATTAGGATTCGGTTTATTAGGAGATTAGGAGATACTCTGACAGATTGGGGTAGGGAGGGGAAGAAGCTCTGGAGAAGTCCTGGAGGCGAGCATGGGAGGAGGTGACAAGGGAGCTAGAGAGCAATAATAGAGGTGGTGGTTGAGTTAATTGGCTTCCCTCTTCCATTTAGCCCAGAAGTGTGTACCTCTTTTCCCTTCCCATAGGAACACATGCAATATGCACAGAGCCCCCAGATGCCAGGGCTGAATGCATGACCAGAGACGTGCAGTTGTCAAGTGCATGGCTGTAATTTGCTCAGGAAACTCCCCAAAATTTTGAAGTTCTCTCTCAGGTTTTCAGATGGTTGAAGCAAATCTTTTGAGCCTCTGGGATATGATCTACATCTTTAGGGTTCACTGAAAAGTAAGTGATGTCACCAAAGGGAGATGAAAATGGATGCAGAGCCCAGAAACACTAGGCATAGCTTCTCATTTTCTCTACATGTTCTTGGGTGACAAGAGGGGACTGGTAGACAGTGGTGGAGTATAAAGTGGAAGAGTTACCAGGTTGCAGTGTCTAGGGTGTTGGAGTACACCTTTGGGAAGGTTCAGTTTCATGGATTCAGTGTTAAAGATAATAGGTGAATGGTAGACATAATATCTGGATGTGGAGTGCCAGAGGTACTGGGTTCTTAATAGGCCTGAAGGCAAAAGCTGCCAGCAGTGAGGCAACTCTAACTGTGCACCACCTAATATGGTACAGGCTTTTGAACTGCATCACCTACTGAACTGAGGTAAGTACAAGGGGGTTTAGTTAGCATGAGGAGGAGTGGTCCCTGGTATTCAGTTATTTAACAATTTAACCACTCACATTTTTACGCTCCTTATGGATGGGAGCAATTTTTACATTTCTGTTATGGACCTCATTCAACATTTAACTTATTTAACTTCTGTGCTTGCAAAATAAATATGTTCTGCTTTACCCCAGCTAGCCAGCACTTAAGTATTACATATACACTCAAGACAATTAAAGTGAAGATCAGTGAAAATGAAATACTTTATAACATCATTCTTATAATATCTGTAAATCCCCTATTTACATCACACATAACATTCACACTATAAAAAGTGGTAGTGCTAAAAAGTGACCCTTACAACTTTTCAAGAACACACACTGTGGACAATCTCTCACCTTATCAGGTGGTTCTTGCTTGCGCAT
The DNA here is from genome assembly GCA_028564925.1 of Lithobates sylvaticus. NCBI lineage: Eukaryota > Metazoa > Chordata > Amphibia > Anura > Ranidae > Lithobates > Lithobates sylvaticus. The sequence goes on from CM053027.1 coordinate 146,048,900, forward strand.
AAGGTCTTTAATGCTTTTTTCCCCATAGGGATAAGTTGCAGAGATGTATCTCTAAATATGTTAAAGGTTTCCAAAGGATTTTTTCCTCAGAGGATATCAGCAAAATCCATACCAAAACCCCATGTTGCTTACTAAAAAAGCACTCGCTTTAGCAATCCTGTACACACACTAACAATTGCTCACTATACACACTCTACTCCCAATGAAGTCAACTGAAGTAATGTATAGTGTGGAGCTTGAGTAATGTCATGAGCAAAGGGAGGAGATTCAGGGCATACTTAAATGTATTGTTGCACAAAATAGTAAGCAGTTGTTACTAAATGAAAAAGTGAGTTTTCATTTTTTTTTTGTAAACAACACGTTTTAATGGAAAGCACTATGATTTCTGCCTATATTCTTTACACTGTACAAACTGTACAAACTCACTGCTCCAGGTGAGATTGAATGCCTGATGATCTGGACAGGTGCCCGCCTCGGCTCACCTCTGCATGCAGTCAATAATAGATCAAAATTGATCAAAATTCTTATTTATTCAGAACATTCCAAGTATTGACAAAAGACAGAAAGCTGGTAGATGCTTTTCACACACTCCAAGTGCACTTAATCATTACACAGAAAGGGCAGCAGAAATCTCCTTATAAAGCCCCACCTAATTGTGTGGCAGGTGACACTAATCATTGATTTGCATACTCCTTTTTATATATGATACACGTAGAAAACTACTAAAATAAAAGGAAACCTACAGCAACCTATAGCAAAACACACATACATTTGCATGAATCGCATATAGATTTGTGTAAAATAGAGCATGTGTGTGTAGTAGAAACATAAATATATACATATATTGATAAATAGAAATGTTACACTCAAGAACACACCATAAGAACATTGTAATCACCATATTTGATTAAAACAGGTCTGTGTATCCCATTATCCACCACCCCTTGACAGGTGTATGCAGGTGCGTACCACACACACACAAATATATATATATATGTGTGCAATCGCATATGCACACATCTGTAGAATATCTCTCACAATCATAAAAACATTTGCCAACATATATTAACATATATAGTACATATAAATGTAGTATTCCCGCGCTACAACGGAAAATGGTAATGTATTAAATGTGTGAGGTGCAGCGAACACCGAGAGGGTTAAAACAATACCCAAATAGGGAGAAATGGAAAAAATCAATGTGTGGTGTCGCGCTCCTAGGCTGATGTCAGTATAAAAATCGCATACAGTCGCTGTTGTGTCAAATCAGCGAACAGAGAGTGATATGCAAATTAAAGTGACTGTGTGCAACTCAGGCTAAACCATCAGTGAGGCAATCAAATACATGTAATGCAATACGCTGAAATCAGCTATAAGGCAACAATAAATATAAGAAAATGCATAAAATATATACGTATATATATATATATATATATAAAGTGGCTAATGTGCAAAAACCATGATAAAAACACACTAAAGTGCATAAATAGATTACTATGCAAAACACAAAGGAGGATAAATAAAGTGACTAAAACAAATAAAGTCACTAGGTGGCAGTAAAACAATAAATAAAGTATTACTGGAGTGATAATCAGTGGTTCAGGTTTATATAAATAACCAAAAGGTATATACCAAAAGAGATGAAGGGAGTGGTGAAAACCAATACAATATTGGTGGATGTACTAGCAGCAATAATAGGTGATAGTGCTAGTGATAGCGACCAGTGTGAACAAAAATAGCAACAAAAGAGAGGTTATCAGGGTAACGGTGGAGAGAAGTGGAGATTGTAATGTGATTGAAAAGATCAACATATACAAATCAATATAGGTGACAGTCCATATGGCATATGACTCTATAAACAGCGTGGAGCTGGTGATGGCAGATGTGATCCAATCTGGGCTGCACTGTGGTGCCAGGTGCCAGGTGGGGGTGAGTGGTGGTGGATGAGCTTGCCCAGGGTGATAATAGTGCTGAGGTCTTCGGTGCTAATGACACCCGTGGGTGTCCTCCCTAATTACCTTTCTACTGCAAGGTAAGCAGCGTGTATGTAGATGCCAGGAAGGTGGACTCTCTCTGGGGGGTACTTCAATGGTCTCTCAGGGGGATGTTGCTCAGGGGTCTCTTACACGGTCCTCCTCTCCTGTCCGGAATGTGTGGAGCCTATATGGTGGTTGCTTCCTGGTACTCAGGACCAGGTTCCGCTCAGCATGTACCAGGATATAGTGGGTAAGGGGGGGGGGAGAGTAACAAAGGGACCCGTATAGTGTAGTAATTCGTGGAAAAACAATGAATGAGCTTTATTATTTAAAAAGGGTACTCACATAGACAGTAAAGTCACAATGTACATTCAAAACGAGCGCCGAGTTCGTGGCCAGTGCGTCACTTCTGGGGTCCGTATCCTACGCGTGTCGTCACCGTCACGTGACTTCATCGGGGATAATGAGAGGACCGTAGGAAGTGTCTTTAAATAGGGGCGCTAAGAGTATAGCGGTCGGCCATTTTGTTGTGGAATCCCTATGTTTAGAATGGAGCAGACATTTTCTTAGGGATAGGCTACAACCGCAGCCATTTTTTTGTAGATTTTGAGAGACACAGGCGATGAAAACTCGCTGTGATGATTGCCAAACTAAAAATTAAGGGACATAGTGGGGCTAAAGATATACTTTTAATATAAAAACAAAGCCCAGATGTAATTAAAATAGTATACACAGAGCGGGGGTAGATGTGACCAAATTCCTTATTCCAGAAGCATGCCGTACACCCATTATTTATTCATTACCAAAACTACATAAGGACAACATTAATCCTCCACCTAGACCCATAGTGAATGGGATCGACTCTCTCACCTCTAGAATGGGTCAATATATTGACACAACCAGCAGTGAAAAACACACGAGCATATCTAAGAGATACAAAACAGATCCTGCAGATAATAGAAGACTTACCAAAAAACGGAGGCCCATGGATCCTTGCCACTGCGGATGTATCCTCACTTTATACTATAATTTTTCATCACCAGGCCTGTGACGCTACGAAATGGGGTTTAAGAAATTATACGGTACTTCCATGCTTCCAGCGAAAATATCTAGTGAAGTGTCTAGATTTTTGTTTGAAGAACAGTTACTTCTGGTTTGACCGCAATTATTATTTCCAAAAAACTGGCGTTGCAATGGGTGCAAAGTTTGCACCCAGCGTAGCCAGCCTTTTCATGGCCAAATGGGAAGAGGAGATGGTTTTTAAAGATACCCCCACTGAACTTGTCATTTTTAAAAGATACATCGATGATATTATTATTTTATGGAAAGGAGCCGAATCCAGACTGGTACAATTTCTAGAAAATCTGAATAAGAACGATAAAAACATCAGACTCACATGGGACATAAGCATAAAAAGTGTAAAATTCCTGGATCTAGAGATATCCCAAGAGAATAACACACTATGCACTAGAACGCACTTTAAAAATGTGGATAAAAACAGCTATCTACCTATAGACAGCTGCCACCACAGAAACTGGCTTTGCAATATCCCGAAAGGACAGCTGATGCGCTTGCGAAGAAATTGTACACAAGATATCGATTTTATTTCCCAGGCCAATAAAATAGGCGACAGATTCATCGACAAAGGCTACAATAAACAGGACATCAATGCCAAAATAGAAGAAGTAGAAAAAATGAACAGAATAGAGTTGATCAAAGATAAACCAAAAAATTACTCCAAAATCAGTGGGGTGCCAATCATCCTAGACTACAATGCCCAACACAAAGCGGTTGAAAAGATAATTAAGAGCCACTGGCATATTTTAAGAAGTGACACACATTTAGGATCACTACTCCCAGAAAAACCGAAGTTCATGTACAAAAGAGCCCCAACCCTTAGAGACAAATTAGTGAAGAACATCCCGGATCCCCCGAAAATTGGCTACACGTTTTTCACTGGCAAAGGATTTTATCCATGCAAAAAATGTTTCGCGTGTACTAAGGCTAAAAAACCCGCTGAAAAAGTATTCAACTTCAAATCCACTAGCACTGGCAAATCCTATGAAGTCTCAGACTTTATTTGCTGCAATACTGAAGGCGCCGTATACGCGCTGGAATGTAGCTGCGGCCTCCAGTACATCGGAAGAACAAAAAGACCTCTGAGAGTGAGAATAAAGGAACACATACAAAACATTCTGAAGGGCTTTGATAAGCACAGTGTTTCCAAACACTTCGCCACACACCACAACAGAGACCCTAAACAAATTAAATTTTGGGGCATTGAACCATATAAAAGACACTGGCGAGGCGGACACAAGGTCCACACCCTCAGCCAGATTGAGTCTAAGTGGATATTCATCTTAGACACTGCCACGCCACACGGTTTAAACATTGAATTTGACCTCAATTGTTTTATCAGCGATTTTTAACATTTTTAGTCCCATTCTTATCCGTGGTCATTATGCGATTTAATGTTTCAACACATACCTCCGCATGCCACTCTTTTATCTATTCTATAGCAAACCAGCGTCTTTTAAAAGTTTTGCCTAGCCGTATCCTCACCCAAAGTCATTATGCGATTTTAATGCTGTTATTAGTTGACATTGTATGTCACTCTTTTATTTATGGTATACCTACTCTCTGCCTGACATCATTTCCGGAGTCCGATATTATTCAATTATATATACGATTCTCCATCCTCTTATCGTTTGTATTATAAACCTTTTAATTATAGATTATTCTATAATTTTTTATATTTCCCCTCCACCATATCATTTAATATATTTCTATATGCTTACTTGGGTCATCCCTTTATTTTAATACACCATTTACTCGGGTCACCCCTACATTTTATTTTATATAAATATATGTTTTTTATACTTTTTAAAAATATCTTTTATATAGATATATTTCCCTTTTAATACCTGGGCCATCCCCATATTATATATATCTCTTATACCTTGTATATTTGAGTATATATCTATATGCACTCCCTACCCCCTTTCCTTATATATACACATTAGACTGTGTCCCAATACCCCGCATTTACTGAGCGCATTTATCTATATAACCCCAGGTGTATTACAAATCCGTTTTAAGCCGGGTCACATCTACCCCCGCTCTGTGTATACCATTTTAATTACATCTGGGCTTTGTTTTTATATTAAAAGTATATCTTTAGCCCCACTATGTCCCTTAATTTTTAGTTTGGCAATCATCACAGCGAGTTTTCATCTCCTGTGTCTCTCAAAATCTACAAAAAAATGGCTGCGGTTGTAGCCTATCCCTAAGAAAATGGCCGCTCCATTCTAAACATAGGGATTCCACAACAAAATGGCCGACCGCTATACTCTTAGCGCCCCTATTTAAAGACACTTCCTACGGTCCTCTCATTATCCCCGATGAAGTCACGTGACGGTGACGACACGCGTAGGATACGGACCCCGGAAGTGACGCACTGGCCACGAGCTCGGCGCTCGTTTTGAATGTACATTGTGACTTTACTGTCTATGTGAGTACCCTTTTTAAATAATAAAGCTCATTCATTGTTTTTCCACGAATTACTACACTATACGGGTCCCTTTGTTACTCTCTCCCCCCCCTTACCCACTATATCCTGGTACATGCTGAGCGGAACCTGGTCCTGAGTACCAGGAAGCAACCACCATATAGGCTCCATACATTCCGGACAGGAGAGGAGTACCGTGTAAGAGACCCCTGAGCAACATCCCCCTGAGAGACCATTGAAGTACCCCCCAGAGAGAGTCCACCTTCCTGGCATCTACATACACGCTGCTTACCTTGCAGTAGAAAGGTAATTAGGGAGGACCCCCACGGGTGTCATTAGCACCGAAGACCTCAGCACTATTATCACCCTGGGCAAGCTCATCCACCACCACCCACCCCCACCTGGCACCTGGCACCACAGTGCAGCCCAGATTGGATCACATCTGTAATCACCAGCTCCACGCTGTTTATTGAGTCATATGCCATATGGACTGTCACCTATATTGATTTGTATATGTTGATCTTTTCAATCACATTACAATCTCCACTTCTCTCCACCGTTACCCTGATCACCTCTCTTTTGTTGCTATTTTTGTTCACACTGGTCGCTATCACTAGCACTATCACCTATTATTGCTGCTAGTACATCCACCAATATTGTATTGGTTTTCACCACTCCCTTCATCTCTTTTGGTATATACCTTTTGGTTATTTATATAAACCTGAACCACTGATTATCACTCCAGTAATACTTTATTTATTGTTTTACTGCCACCTAGTGACTTTATTTGTTTTAGTCACTTTATTTATCCTCCTTTGTGTTTTGCATAGTAATCTATTTATGCACTTTAGTGTGTTTTTATCATGGTTTTTACACATTAGCCACTCTATATATATATATATATATATATACGTATATATTTTATGCATTTTCTTATATTTATTGTTGCCTTATAGCTGATTTCAGCGTATTGCATTACATGTATTTGATTGCCTCACTGATGGTTTAGCCTGAGTTGCACACAGTCACTTTAATTTGCATATCACTCTCTGTTCGCTGATTTGACACAACAGCGACTGTATGCGATTTTTATACTGACATCAGCCTAGGAGCGCGACACCACACATTGATTTTTTCCATGTATAGTACATAACCCTGGGGTGATAATTCAAAGCAAAGGATCAAACAGATCCTCCATAATCCCCAAAGGAGAAACGGAGGAATAAAGTGGGGAATAGAGGGCAAAGTAAAGACAAAGAGACAAAAAAGACAAAAAGACAGAGCAAAAAGGGATTTTGGGCTATATTTAAATTATCAATGCATAAATATCAATCTATATATGATCAGTAAAGACCGACACATATCAAACCCATATTTCCTTAAGCTCCTAAGGTATCAAAAGTGGTAAGACACAAAAAAATCATTAAAGTAGAATTCCAGGCTATACCTAATCTTAAACATGCCACCCCCCCCCCCCCTACACCTATGCTGACTAACCTGGTTAAAGAATATGTAAGCACATACCTATCTTCAGGACGCTCCTGTCTGGTCAGATGATCCAGCTCCATAGTGTCAGCTAGCGGTGGCTGAAGGAAAGATGAGGGAGTGCTAACAATGAATGAGCCATAGAAGCCTATAGATTACTAAACTGCTCTCATGCATTACCAGCCATTCTCTAGTCTTCTCTCCCCTATAGCTGCCATTGACTGAAAAGGGGAGATCATGTGATTGGATCAGTGCAGCCTGAAAAACAGGTAAGTATATACATCTTTCTTACACAGGTTGGTGAACCTACAGTAGGTGTTTAGGAGTGGAAGGGAGCATTTTTAAGATTTGTGAGATATAGCCCGAAATTCCACTTTAAAGGCCTTATGCGCCTGTAATTAAGATATTTGGCAATGATCAGGCGAAGAGAAGTGCGGTCAGTGGTAAGAGCCCCCAGACGATGTGTTCGTTCTACTATGCAGGGAGCAGAGAAGCCCAAGGCTTCTGGGATGCGTTATGCACAGAATTCTGAAATGGCAGATGCGCCTAAGGACTCCGGACTCCTTTAAAGTGCAGATTGTTGTGCCGTGACCTATTTTCTTAATCTTCCAACTTCTGGATAATTAATTGGTTGGTCTTGTGACTCTTCTGTAGCTTGAGCCTTATAGAGCTTGTCCTCAATAGTAGAAATTCTATGCTCTGCCTCATTAAGTCTGGAGTTATGCTCCTCCAACTCTTTTTTTATTTATGAAATTCCCGCCTGTACTGGTTTTTCTACTGAAGCAGCAATGGTCGGGGCCAGGAGAGCAGCTACTGCCTGAGTGATATGCTCAGTGTGATTGTCCTTAGGCTACAGAAGAGAAGGGGTGGAGACTGCACTCACCTTAATGGCCGGCGGCTCTGCCATACTGGAGAGCTTGGCCATGTCTGCTATGTCCGGCGGGTGCTGTGCAGGGTGAGCACGGGCGGTGCTTTTATCCAGGAATCAATCCATGGATAAAGAGGAGTGGGGCTGTGAAACAACAGACTGTGCCGATGGTCCGGGTGGCTTTGTTTGTATTCCAGCTTATAGGTGAGGACTGCGGGAGCTGTGAGAGGAGTCAGCTACAATCAGGGCTTTCTTTTTGTGGTATTGTCTGGCAAAAATTTTTTTTTTATGCAATCCTTTGACAATAAAAGGAACTTAAAAATATGTTTTCCTATATGACAGATGTTATTAGCAAAAAATAGTGTCACAGTAGATAAAAAGTTAAATTTTATTGTATCATTTGATCATTTGTCCTTTTTAACTTCTTAGCACCAACAGCACGCAAATATGAGGCTTCTAGGCGGGTGGGCCTTGGCAGAGAGCGGCCTCAATATTGAAAAAAACAGCTGTTTCGAGAGCGTGCACCATGAGTGCTCCTGGCACAGTTACTGGCGGCTAACAGAAAGCTCCCGAATGCTGCTTGCATTTGGGAGCTTTCTGACCATGTGACCGCCGTGACAGCCAATCACAGTGGTCACATGACCATAAACCCTGGCCCGTCTCCTAGCATCTAAAACCCCATGAAGGGCCATGGATCGCCGGTGCCAAAGGGTTAAAATTACTATGAAAGTATGATTCTGGTACACAACATCACAAAGTTATTTAAAACTAAAATAAAAAATAATTTTTTTTTTTTTCCAATTTTGCACTTTTTTATGCAGCACTAAAATAAATAAATAAACAAAACAAATAAAAATGTTAAAGTTTAAATATTTATTGTAATTAATTATTCATGAAGAAAAAATAAGAACCCCCTGAAAAAATTCAGCAGAAAAAAAAAATGTTAAGGGGGCAAGGGGAAGAAGGAGTTAATTAGGACTGAGTAGGGTAAACTAAGGATTAATAAGGAGTTAAATAGAGACATTATGTGTTTACATTTTATTTTTAACTGATCAGGTTGCTTTAACCACCTCAATACCGGACACTTTCACCCTTTTCCTGCCCAGGCCATTTTGTGCCACCGCGCTGTCACACTCTGATTGACAATTACTCAGACATGCATCACTGTACCCATTTTACATTTTTATAATTTTTTTTACACAGATATAGTTTTCTTTTGGTGGTATTTAACCACTTGCTGACTGCCTCTTGTAGCTTTACTGCTACAGGGCAGCTCGGGTATGCAGAATCACATAAATATACGTGATTTGCATTTTCTGGTAGGGGACTCAGGTGTCCACCTGCCCCAGCTGAACTGTCATTCACTAAAGCACAATCCGATCAGCAGGTCCTGGCCAATGATTTAGTGGCTGAACCCGATGATTGACTGACAAACAACACTGGGCTCTCTACAGACAGCAGCAATGTGACATTGTTTTTCAGGGCATAAAACAGGCATATTGATTAGTAAAACAGCACACAGTAAACACACTAAACATGGTTAGGCACACAGGTAACCACTTGATTGACCCTAAATTTTAACCCCTTCCCAGCCAGTGTTATTAGTACAGTAACATTGTGTATTATTAGCACTGATTACTGTATTAATGCCAATGGGGATGTCAGTGACAGTTAGTCAATTTCCTCCCAGCATCAGTTAGTACCAGATTGGCCGCCGCACTTTGTAGTACCATTATAGTTCACTGATCATCGACATTACTACTGTTAAAAAAAATCTGTATATTTAAAATCGTTTGTGGATGCTATAGCTTTCACGCAGACCAATCAATATACACATATTGGGATTTTTTTTTTACCAAAGATATGTAGCAGAATACATTTTTCCTGAATTTCTAAAGCCTTTTTTTCTGATGTTTTATCAGAAAGAAAAAAACTTTTTTTTTCAAAATATTTGTTCTTTTTTTCATTTATATCATAAAAAATAAAACAATGGTGAACAAATGGCATTAAATGCAAGCTTTATTTGTGGGAAAAAAATGATATAAATTTTGTTTGGGTACATTTGCATGATCACGCAATTGCCAGTTAAAGTAGTGCAGTGCTGAATAGCAAAAAATTACCTGTACATGAAGGGGTAAAACCTCCTGGGCTGACGTAGTTAATCCCCACTTGTTTTTTTATTTTTATTTTATTTTTAGCTAAACAAACAAAAAAAAGACTATACATTTTTTTTTTAGTTTTTGTAAAATTTTGCACATAAATAATCTTTCTTCAAAAATTTAGGACAAAGTGTATTATGCTACATCTCTTATGTAAAAATCAGTGTATGCTATTTAGTCTGTGTTAAAGTTATAAAGTCTGCAAACTATGGTATATGTATATATATATATATATATATATATATATATATATATATATATATATATATTTGAAAATTGGTCAAATCCAAATGTTCTGGCTGCCTGTCATGAGTCTGCAGTAATGTTCATGTCTGCCGGCTTACCTCTCTGTTGTATTCAGCTTAGAGAGCGACCCTGTTCACCTGTCTGCTTAAGTAATCTTCGTTCAAGCATGGCTCCATCCCTGCCTCTAACTGTGAACACTATATTAACCTGTGCACTGCAGCCAAGCCTCGCTAATCAATATTGTTTGTTTGGCTTCCTGTGTGCTTCTTGCCGTGTGCTCTACGTCTGATTCTGTTTACTGCCCTTGGCTTGTTCTTGACTATACTTGTCTGCTTCATACCCTGACCTTTGGCGTGTTCTTTGACTACCCCTATCTGCTCATTGACCCGAACTTTTGGCTTATCCCTGACTATCCCTTGTTGTCCTGGTTTGCTGCTTCATCTCTATCCTCCAGTAGCTTACTGTGAGTGTGAGTTGGCAGACACTGGGGGCTGCGACCTGGAGCTAGTTGCAGCGAAGTCCATCCCCACCACTAAGGGCTCTGGTGAACACCTGCTGGCTCTTAGACTCTGCGCCCTGGGGAATCTCCTGCTCTTGCTCCCAGTGGGATCCGTGTTGGTGCTCCAGAGGACCTGCTTTCCTGAATCATTCAGAGCTCCATCAGCTGCAGTCAGCCGTAAGGTCCACTACCTTACCGGTGCACTCCTGACCCCAACGTTGTCACCAGGCCTCAGGTGACCTGACACTGCCTATCTCATTTCTTGAGGCCTTAAAATGCCAAGTCAGTACAAATACCCCCCCCCCCCAACTGACCCCTGTTTGGAAAGTATGCAGGCAAGGGTATATAGTAGGATGCATTGTGAGTTTTTTTTTGTTGCAATTTTTTCCCACAATTCTTTGGAAAATTATGAAAATAAATAAAATGTGTTTTTTTTTTTCCCACAAAATTGTCATTTTAACAAGTTATTTCTCACACACAGCATAGACATACTTAGAATTACACCTCAAAACACATTCTGCTACTCTTCCTGAGTATAGTGATATCACATGTGTGAGATTTTTTCACAGTCTAGCCACACAGAGTGGCCCAACATCCAAAGAGTACCTTCAGGCATTCTATGGGGTATACATTAAACATATAATTTCCTGACTACCTTTCACACTTATGAAGGCCCTGAAAAACTCTAAGAGAGTGGAAACACCCACAAAATGACCACATTGCTGAAACGTAGCAAAAAGAACATGCAGATGGGTCAGTATTGGTGCCAGGCAGATATGTTACCAGCACATAGGCAATGGGGTGGTCTAGGCAGAAGGCATGAACATGGTCCAAAAACAGGCCAGGATCAGTACAGGCAACAGGCAGAGATGTGGTTAACAAATAGCCAAAGGATCGATCTAGGCAACAAGCATAAACATCAGGCTTAAGACTCACATCATATAAGACCTGGAAACAGGGGTACAGGCTTCCTTCCACCTAAAGCTTTTTGAAGTCTCTGGAGTCCAGACTCTGATTCAGGAATCCCAGAAAAACAAGGAGAAAACTAAGAGCTTGTTTTTCTCTGCTCTGAAACAACACTCAGGGGCCCCTCACTCTGCACATATGAGACCCCTGTGCTGTCTTCAATTCCACTACTACAGATAAGATCAGTCCAGGCAAAGAACATGGTCAATTAACAGGCCAAGGTCAGTTCAGGCAGAAGGCAGAAACATGGTCGATAAACAGGCCATGGTTCAGGTGGCAGGCAAAGGCATTGTCGATTAACAGGCAAGGGTCAGTTCAAGTAGCAGGCCGATGCACAGTCAATTAACAGGCCATGGTGAGTTCAGCAAGTAAGCAGAGACATGGTCAGTATGTACACAAATAGTCGGTCCAGGCAGCAGGCAGAAATATGGTTGAGAAAACAGGCAAATGGTCAGTACATATGACATCAGATACAAGGAAATAGCAGGTAGCACACACATGAGAAATATCTTCACCATACTTTCACTAATATTGTAGTGAGGTATAGTAGATACGGAAGCAGTCTACTCTACAGATGCCAGGCTGGGAGGGACATTGGGAACAATATTATTGTGGGCCATGCCTAATTCTGTAACTGGTGCATAAACAACATTTTAGGGGTGTAAGGATGATCTTCTGGTGGCTAAGTACGGCCGGACTGTGCCTTTCTTGGAATTTCACTGAGGTGTCTTTGTGAATGGAGGAAAAGAAATACACACCCATTTAAGGGCCAAAATATCTTCATTCTGCAAACTGGCTAATTCCCCACTTTTCAGGTTTGTGGTGACCAATCTTTGCGAGAAGCCCTTGCAGTTTGACTGTACTATACCACAGGCTACAGTTTGCTACAGGCTACAGTTTGCTGGAGATAAAGATGACAGAATAGTTTGAGGCTGGTGTAATCATTATCCACATAGAAGTGGTACCCCTTCTGGAATAGTGGTTATATAAGGTCCCACACAATTTTTCAATTGCTCCCTATATAGGTTGGGCATTCACTGGGCTCCACCTGGTTATTTTTCCCTTCATAAACCAATAAGTTATACATGCAGTCTGTGGCCCTCTCATAAAGTTTATATAACTTCACCCTGTATCTGGCACATTTACTAGGGATCTACTTTTGATGCCCAGCCTGCTGTTAAAATGGATGAGGGATCAGGGGGGGGCGGAGCCGGCAGCCGGAGTGAATGGAGGTCTGAGAGGAGAGCTCTCCTGCAGCGGTTCACACACAGCGGCTCACAGCGAGCCTAACGCTTAACAACTAGCTCCACAGGCACGGGTACACCCTCTGGCACATACCGCTCACGATGAGCAAAAGAAAAAACCGAGAGGGACCCAGGAGACTGACTGATTTCTTCCCCCTGGCCGCCGGCCGAAATATCCAAGATGGCGCCCGCGCTGTGAGGAGCGCCTCAGCCGCCCCTGCACACAATGATGATCAGGCTGCATCTCAGGGTGAGTCAAGTCCCTCCTCACATCCACTGCCACAATCACCCTTTGTCAGCCCTGTGAAGCAGAAAAGGAGGCTGGGGGGGGACATGGAACAACTCACAGATACAGACTCAGGGGGGGAAGGAATGGAGGAGGCCTCATCCTATGCACAGCAACTAGATGCATTCCCCACAGCAGGCCAGCCCATATTAGACTCCACTATGAAGGAGATGCTGCAGACACTGAGGGGGGCCCTCCAGCAGGATATATCAGCTTTTATGCATGGCACTAAAGTGGAATTAGCAGCGTTTAACACACGAGTGCAGCATGTAGAAAGTAAAATGGAAGAATTCACGTTTGCTCACAATGAACTTGTTGATACACATTTTGCTATGGATGATGAACTTAAAGCGATGCACCTTAAAATGGCAGACATTGAGGACCGCGCACGCAGAAACAACATTAAATTTAGAGGTATCCCTGAATCCGTCAAGCCAGCGGAACTGACTACCTATCTCCAAAAGCTTATGACCACTGCCCTGCCATCCCTGAGCCCTGCAGATGTCACCATAGACAGAGCACACAGGTTACCTAAACCATCCTTTCTACCTGATCAAGTCCCCAGAGACGTCATCGCCAGAATTCACTTTTACCACGTGAAAGACCAACTAATGCGCTATGCTAGACAGCACCCTGCACTCCCTGACCCATTTGCGGGAATCGCACTGTATGCTGATTTGTCGCAGGCTACGCTGCAAGCCAGACACAATCTGGTCCCCATTACCAAAATCTTGAGAAATCATAAAATCCTTTATAAATGGGGATTCCCGGCTAAACTCCTGCTTGAAATGCACAACGAACCCCACACTATTTCCTCTCTAGAAAAAGGAATGGACCTCCTCAGAAAATGGCGACTTCTCCCTGCAGAGGGGGAAGCAGCAGATCCTGAACCCCTGCAAGACAGACGAAACTACAACCGTCAAAACAGACGTAACAAATGATGGATGACCCCATCCTTTTATATACAATCTTTTTCTACATGCGATTTTTCTTGAGTCGCTAATTCTGAGTTGCACCTTACTTGTGCCTGCACAACTACTGCCTAGCTATGTTATGGCTCTTATTAACTACCGCTGTTCGGCTTTTTTCTACTTGACTGTTTTCCCCCTCTTCAGTCGCAGGATGTATCCTGCGATCGGGTTAGGACACCGTGAGTGGTGTAAGGTAGTCTTAGACCCCAAAGGGTCTACATTTGTTCCTGAGTGCTCAATGTTCTATGAGCAGCAGTTATCATCCTACTGTTTTCACTTCTCAACAATTCATCTTTTGCAAGGTACACTTCTAACTTCTACCACTGGAGGGCAGCAAGGCGTTTTCCAATTAGAATATGAACATTAAATTGATGATTCACAATGTGAGAGGATTAAATAGCCCTTTTAAACGCAGGGCTCTCTGGAAGTCGGCTCTTGCTATGAACTGTGATATCCTGTGTGCACAAGAGACTCACTTTGCCAGCAACAACGCACCGAAATGCACGCACGCCAAATACCCACACATCTTCTACGCTAATAACTCTGTTAAAAAAAATGGTGTAATGATAGCCATAAGGGACACAGTAACCTTCTCTCTCTTACAGGAACGCACTGACCAACACGGACGCTTCATCATCCTAGTTGCTGAGATTAATAACACTGTCTACACTCTGGTAAATCTCTATGCTCCGAATGTTCGCACACTGAAATTTGTGCGGAAAGTGGTAGCAATGGCTAAATCGATGCAAAAGGGTAACTTAATTGTCTGTGGTGATTTTAACACTGTACTCAATAATGATCTTGACTCCTCCTCAGTAGCTCTACAACAAAGACCATGCTTGGGCCCCTTTTGCCATGAAGAACGGCTCTTTGAACTGAAATTGAAAGACTACTTTGAACTGAATACTACCGAGGAATGTTCCCCTGCAATGTTATGGTGTGCGCACAAAGCATATGCCAGAGGTATCCTTATACAGATAGCTTCTAGGGAAAGAAAGAAAAAATTGCAGCGTATGTCAGAACTCCAAAACTCCATTGCTGAACTGGAAACCCTTCATAAGAATCCATCTACTACCTCCCCTGACATCTTAATACGTCTTAATCTGTGCCGTGAGGAATTACGGCTGGAGCTTAAAACGGATTATGATGTCTACCTTAAAAGAATGAAACTATCCTTTTACTCTCAAAACAACAAAGCTAGTAAACTCCTAGCCTCCCAACTTAAAAAAAGACAAGCCAAATCCAATCTGACTCACATCAAACACCACAAATCCAATGTCACACTCCGCAACCCTAAAGACATAGCGAACGCCTTTAAAGACTACTATGAAACCCTTTATAATCTCCATACTGATCCAAACACTCATCAACCCTCTGATTCTGAAATAGACAAATTTCTCCAAAGACTTAATATGCCCACGGTAGATACTCTTACACTTAATAGATTAAATTCCCCTATCACCAGCGCAGAAATCACCACTGTTATTCAATCCCTACCTATGCATAAATCGCCAGGAGCAGATGGCTTCTCGGCCAAATACTATAAAGCATTTACTTCCCTACTGGTGCCGACGTTAGTTGACGTCTTCAATGCAGCTACTGATAGTCAGTTTTTCCCAACAGAAATGTTACAGGCAGTCATTGTTACGATCCCAAAGCCTGGTAAAGACACCGACCGCCCCCAAAATTTTAGGCCAATCTCTCTCCTAAATTCCGACCTAAAAATTTATGCTAAAGTGATAGCAAACAGACTGATGGAAGTTACTCCATCTCTCTTAGGTTTAGACCAGGTAGGTTTTGTGAAAGGTAGACAAGCCCCTGACGGAACTAGACGAATGCTTAACCTTTTAAGATTTACAGAACTCAACAATCTCCCTAGCACTTTTATAGCCTTAGATGCAGAAAAGGCCTTTGATAGGGTTCACTGGACCTATTTGTCTAAGACCCTACTCAAATTCGGACTAACTGGCCCAATCCATTCAGCTATCATGGCCCTCTACTCCCAACCCTCAGCCCGTGTGTTAACATCTGGTTTGCTTTCTGACCCCTTCTACCTGTCGAACGGTACTCGTCAGGGATGTCCTCTCTCCCCAATCATTTTCTCCCTAGCCATTGAACCCCTAGCAGAAAGCATTAGAGCCTCTGACGCCGTTCATGGAATAACAGTTGGTTCCGGGACCCATAAACTAGGACTTTTTGCAGATGATATAATACTGACTGTCACTGATCCAGAGTCCTCACTTGCAGCTATACAACAAATACTTCAAGACTTTAGTACGGTGTCCTTCTACAAAATCAATACCTCAAAATGCTTTGCTATGGCACTACATACCACACCTGAGGTACGTAGAACATGCAACTCCCCCCCATTATTGAACAATATTGAGGAAGAAATGAACCTCATAGCTAAATTGCATCTCTCTTGGATAGGACGGATAGCTGCATACCAAATGCAAATATTTCCTAAACTACTCTATTTCTTCAGAGCGCTCCCTATTCGCATTCCCCAAAAATTCTTCAACCTACTGTCAAATAAACTAAACAAATTCATATGGGTAGGCAAGAAACCCAGGATAGCACTAACTCAGCTTTACAAACCTAAGCACCTAGGGGACTGGGGCTTCCCAATGCACAAACATATTACCGGGCGGCCCTATTAGACCAAATGAAATACTGGTTTTCATGCCAAATGGATAATAGATGGTCGGACATGGAATGTACTGTCACTCCAGGCCATGATCTACCAGCTTTAGCTATGGCATTTTGTATGCATCATAAACCTAGCACTCCGCCTTATCCTGCTATTCAGGCTTCCGTAGAGGCTTGGTCTTTCCTCATACACCAACACTTCGCTGACGTACCTACAGTGGTGTGAAAAAGTGTTTGCCCCCTTCCTCATTTCCTGTTCCTTTGCATGTTTGTCACACTTAAGTGTTTCGGAACATCAAACCAATTTAAACAATAGTCAAGGACAACACAAGTAAACACAAAATGCAATTTGTAAATGAAGGTGTTTATTATTAAAGGTGAAAAAAAATCCAAACCATCATGGCCCTGTGTGAAAAAGTGATTGCCCCCTTGTTAAAACATACTATAACTGTGGTTGTCCACACCTGAGTTCAATTTCTCTAGCCACACCCAGGCCTGATTATTGCCACACCTGTTCACAATCAAGGCATCACTTAAATAGGAGCTGCTTGACACAGTAAGGTCCACCAGAAGATCCTTAAAAGCTACACATCATGCCGAGACCCAAAGAAATTCAGGAACAATTGAGAAAGAAAGTAATTGAGATCTATCAGTCTGGAAAGGGTTATAAAGCCATTTCCAAAGCTTTGGGAATCCAGCGAACCACAGTGAGAGCCATTATCCACAAATGGCGAAGACATGGAACAGTGGTGAACCTTCCCAGGAGTGGCTGGCCGCCCAAAATTACCCCAAGAGCGCAGCGACGACTCATCCAAGAGGTCACAAAAGACCCCACAACAACGTCCAAGGAACTGCAGGCCTCACTTGCCTCAGTTAAGGTCAGCGTTCATGCCTCCACCATCAGGAAAAGACTGGGCAAAAATGGCCTGCATGGCAGAGTTCCAAGGAGAAAACCACTGCTGAGCAAAAAGAACATCAAAGCTCGTCTCAATTTCTCCACAACACATCTTGATGATCCCCAAGACTTTTGGGACAACATTCTTTAACCACTTTAGCCCCGGACCAATTGGCAGCTTAAGGACCAGAGGTCTTTTTTTTTTCACCTTTAAACAATTTCGCACTGCACTACTTTAACTGGTAATTGCGCGGTCATGCAATTTTGTAACCAAACGAAATTTGCGTCCTTTTCTTCCCACAAATAGAGCTTTCTTTTGATGGTATTTGATTGCCTCTGTGATTTTTATTTTTTGCGATATAAACGGAAAAGGAGCGAAAATTTTGAAAAAAAAAGAGATTTTCTACTTTTTGTTATAAAAAAAATCTAATAAACTCAATTTTAGTCAAACATTTGGGCCAAAATGTATTCAGCCACATGTCTTTAGTAAAAAAAATGCCAATAAGCGTATATTTATTGGTTTGCGCAAAAGTTATAGCGTCTACAAACTAGAGTACATTTTCTGGAATTTACACCGCTTTTAATTTATGACTGCCTATTTCATTTCTTGAGGTGCTAAAATGGCAGAGAAGTACAAAACCCCCCCAAATGACCCCATTTTGGAAAGTAGACACCCCAAGCTATTTGCTGAGAGGCATGTTGAGCCCATTGAATATTTTTTTTTTTAGTCCCAAGTGATTGAATAAAGACAAAAATAAAAAAGATTTTTTTTTTTTTTCAAAAAGTTGTCACTAAATGATATATTGCTCACACATGCCATAGTTATATGTGGAATTGCACCCCAAAATACATTTTGCTGCTTCTCCTGAGTATGGGGATACCACATGTGTGGGACTTTTTGGGAGCCTAGCCGCGTACGGGGCCCCGAAACCCAAGCACCGCCTTCAGGATTTCTAAGGGTGCAAATTTTTGATTTCACTCCTCACTACCTATCACCGTTTCGAAGGCCATAAAATGCCAAAATAGCACAAAACCCCCCCAAATGACCCCATTTTGGAAAGTAGACACCCCAAGCTATTTGTTGAGAGGCATGGTGAGTATTTTACAGCTCTCATTTGTTTTTGAAAATGAAGAAAGTAAAGAAAAAAAAAAAAAAAAAAATTTTTTTTTTTTTTTTCAATTTTCAAAACTTTGTGACAAAAAGCGAGATCTGCAAAATACTCACAATACCTCTCAGCAAATAGCTTGGGGTGTCTACTTTCCAAAATGGGGGTCATTTTGGGGGGTTTTATGCCATCTGGGCATTCCATGGCCTCCGAAACTGTGATTGGCAGTGAGAAGTGAAATAAAAAAATTACACCCTTAGAAAGCCTGAAGGCGGTGATTGGTTTTTGGGGTTCCGTACGCAGCTAGGCTCCCAAAAAGTCCCACACATGTGGTATCCCCGTACTCAGGAGAAGCAACAGAATGTATTTTGGGGTGTATTTCCACATATGCCCATGACATGTTTGAGCAATATATCATTTAGTGACAACTTTTTGTAAAAAAAATATATATATTTTTTTTTTTTTCATTATTCAATCTCTTGGGACAAAAAAAAAAAATATTTAATGGGCTCAACATTGCTCTCATCAAATAGCTTGGGGTGTCTACTTTCCAAAATGGGGTCATTTGGGGGGGGTTTGAACTGTCCTGGCATTTTATGCACAACATTTAGAAGCCTATGTCACACGTCACCCACTCTTCTAACCACTTGTAGACAAAGCCCTTTCTGACACTTTTTGTTTACATGAAAACATATTTTTTTTTTGCAAGAAAATTACGTTGAACCCCCAAACACTATATATATTGTTAAAGCAAAGGCCCTACAGATTAAAATGGTGGGTGTTGCATTTTTTTTTTCCACACAGTATTTGCGCAGCGATTTTTCAAACGCATTTTTTGTGGAAAAAATACACTTTTTTTTATTTTAATGCACTAAAACACACTATATTGCTCAAATTTTTGATGAAATAAAAAATATGATCTTAGGCCGAGTACATGGATACCAAACACGACATGCTTTAAAATTGCGCACAAACACGCAGTGGCGACAAACTACATACATTTTTAAAAGCCTTTAAAAGCCTTTACATGATACCACATTAGATTCACGGAGGAGGTCTACTGCTAAAATTACTGCCCTCGATCTGACCTTCGCGGTGATACCTCACATGCATGGTGCAATTGCTGTTTACATATGACGCCAGACCAACGCTTGTGTACGCCTTTGCGCAAGAGAAGGGGGGGCAGGGGTGCTTTTTTTTTTTTTTTTTTTTGTTTTTTTTTTTATTTATTTAGCTTTTTTATTTTATTTTTAAACTGTTCCTTCCATTTTTTTTCTTTGTTATGATTTTTATTGTTATCTCAGGGAATGTAAATATCCCCTATGATAGCAATAGGCAGTGACAGGTACTCTTTTTTTGAAAAAATTGGGGTCTATTAGACCCTAGATCTTTCCTCTGCCCTCAAAGCATCTGACCACACCAAGATTGGTGTGATAAAATGCTTTCCCAATTTCCCAATGGCGCGGTTTATATCCGGGAGGGGGGACATTCCCTCCCACTGCTTGTAAAAGCAGTCTAGAGGCTAATTACCCGCTAGAATTGCTTTTACATGAAAGCCGATCACTGGCTGAAAAGAATGATACCAAGATGATACCTAAACCTGCAGGCATCATTCTGGTATAACCATTCAAAGTCCAGCAACATACTGGACATATATTGTAATCTTTTTTTTTTTCATGCAGCCTCTTGGCTGAACGAAAAAAAGAGATTGATTGGTGGGTATGCCCACCATTAGAATACCTCCCTTCATCCACCCACTTCTAATGATGGGCATACATGCACCATTTATATATGCCGATGCATGGGGGCATCCTCCCGCAAAAGTTATGCCGTGTACACACGGTCGGAATTTCGACCGTATGTACGTGGCATTAGGAGCCAATCGCTCCTCCCCCCCCCTGCTGCCCCCATGCTTCGGCATATATGCTCTTTTTTTTAACTGTGGTGGTGAAATCACCTCCTACAGCGTTGGAGTCGCGGCTTTATGTATCGTGGGAGCAAACGCTGTTGCTGTCAAGATAAATAAATCCGCGTTGCAACTGAATGGCGCACCTGAAAACAAAAAAATGCTCAACACTAAAACACACAGTAAACAAAATTACATACCTGAAAAGCAAGCATGATAAAACATAATAAAACATAATAAAACATAATAAAACATTGCAGAATAGAATGGAGTAAAAAAAGAGCAACAATAGAGAGAGAATAGAGTGAGAGAGAGAACAATAAAACGACAACTATTTTATTTTTTTTTATTTTTTTGAGATTCACAGGTAAAAAAGCTCCTGACTGAAGCGACTGAATCAAAACGCTACCACAAAAAAACTGTTAGCGATCGCAGGGATCAGGCCTGACTCTGCGAACGCTGCAGTTATGTGTGCTTAGTGTTTTGTAAGTGACAGTGATCGATCGATACTGCACTTGGGTGGGCTGGGCTGGGCTGGGCGGAGGGGGAAAACGCAGGTGCTAGCAGGTATCTGGGCTGATCCCGCTAACAATGCGTTTTTTTTTTGGAACCCTAAACTGCTGGGACGCTAGTATAGATCTGATCAGATCAGATATTGATCTGTTCAGATACTGTGCCACTAAGGGAGGTGTATGCTTTGCGCGTGGGTGTTTGCGGTACTGGCACTAACCTGGGGCGACGCAGACCTTATTTGACCCTAAAACCTAATTGATATCACCCGCCGGGCGATCAGGGGGTTAAACCGTTATTGGGTAATAAATGGCGGGTGCCCTGACAGTATAAAAAACAAGCTAACTAACCAGCGTCACCCGTAACAGTAATACAAAAAAAAACTGGTTACCTAGCGACACTAATGCAGCGATCAGAAAAACGATCGCTTAGTGACACTGGCAAAAGGGGGTGAAAGGGTTAACTAGGGGCAATCAGGGGGTTAAAACCTTTATTAGGTAATATATGGGGGTACCTGACGCTATATAAAAACCTGACGGGGAACCTAAATAACGAAATAACTAACTGGCTAACCAGCGTCACCAGTGACAGTTATACAGTGATCACTGGTGAAAGGGTTAACTCTAGGGGCAATCAGGGGGTTAAAACCTTTATTTAGGTTGTAATATGGGGGTACCTGACCTATAAACCTATTTATGAACCTATATAAACATGGCGGTTACCTAAAAAAAAAAAAATGGTTACCTAGCGACACTAATGCAGCGATCAGAAAAACGATCGCTTAGTGACACTGGCAAAAGGGGGTGAAAGGGTTAACTAGGGGCAATCAGGGGGTTAAAACCTTTATTAGGTAATATATGGGGGTACCTGACGCTATATAAAAACCTGACGGGGAACCTAAATAACGAAATAACTAACTGGCTAACCAGCGTCACCAGTGACAGTTATACAGTGATCACTGGTGAAAGGGTTAACTCTAGGGGCAATCAAGGGGTTAAAACCTTTATTTAGGTTGTAATATGGGGGTACCTGACCTATAAACCTATTTATGAACCTATATAAACATGGCGGTTACCTAAAAAAAAAAAATGGTTACCTAGCGACAGCAGTGACACTAATACAGCGATCAGAAAAACGATCGCTTAGTGACACTGGCAAAAGGGGGTGAAAGGGTTACCTGGGGGGCAATCAAGGGGTTAAACCTTTATTAGGGGGGGGGGGGGGGCTACCTTGGAGCTAAAACTAACTGCACTGACAGTTATTACAGTCACACTGACACTAAATGCAGTGATCAGTAAAAAAATGATCACTGCAATTAGTGACACTGTGACTGGGGGGGGAGGGGGTGATCTGGGGGGTGATCTGGGGGTGACAGGGGGGTGTTTTGTGTGCCTATGTGTACTGGTGTCAGTGTACTGTTGGTGCACTAACCTTTAGATGTTCACAGCTCGGCGTTCCGGTCACATAGACCGGCGCACCGAGCGTGACATCACTTCCTCTGCCTGTGTTTTGATTGACACAGACAGAGGAAGCATCTGATTCGCCAGGAGCGATCGCGAGGGGGTGGCCAGAAACCACTGGCCGTCCCCTCATCCCGGATCGCTCCTGAAGCGATCCCGACCGTCCCCGCCGGCCGGGGGGGGTCCGATCGGACCCCCCACCCGCCGGAAGAATGGCACGTACAGGTACGTGGTTCTGCCTGTACGTGCCATTCTGCCGACGTATATATACAGGGGGCGGTCGGCAAGTGGTTAATAATAAACACCTTCATTTACAAATTGCATTTTGTGTTTACTTGTGTTGTCCTTGACTATTGTTTAAATTGGTTTGATGTTCTGAAACACTTAAGTGTGACAAACATGGACCCGTCCATACCCTCACTATGTTGGAGAAACTGTCAATCTACTGGCAGTTTACTACACATACTATGGAGCTGTGGCGTTATAGCAAACTTCTGGAAAGAAGTAGAATCTATGATCTCCAATATTACTCATATCAAGGTACAACTTACACCAGCTTTGGCACTGCTAAGTATTGGAAATGAACAATTCCCTCCCCTACATAGGAGTTTGGTAGTAAATATCCTATTTGCCTCCCGTATATCCCTAGCGAAACAATGGCGCTCACCTACGCCTCCTCAGATTGATGTGGTAATCTCCAGAGTCAATAATCAATACCTCATGGAAAAATTACTTGCATACAAGGAAAGGAGAGCCTCAGTTTTCCAAAGACATTGGGAAAACTGGAGCTCTTCTAAATATGCCTCTCCACATTTGTGACTTATGACACACTACTCTACTAAAATAAAATGTTGAAATTCTCTGCACATCCAGTGGCTAGAACAAGTTCAAATAGGAATGGTACCCTAGTGAGCAGGATATCTATTATCTACAACCGTTCCTAGAAGTAGACACAGCTTGTACCTAACAGCAACACAGTTATATCATTGTTTGATGATTTACTTCTCTACTATCAAAGTTTGCATAATGCTGGTTATGTTATTAATCTTTGATGCCTTACCATATCTCCAGGGACCCTCATTAAGGTCCACTGGGAGCTTCTCTTATTGACTTATTTACACCTGAGCCTTGTCACAGTGTGTACCCGAGAGGGGTGACTGGCTTTGCCTCACTTGAGGCCGTTTAACTTTTACCTATGAGTAGCTCATAGACAAACTATACCACAGTGAATTTGTACAATTGTTCATTATAACCCTTTTGTATGCATATTTCTGATGTTTACAATATCCCTGTTTATTTTCTATGTAAACTGTGAACTTCATTAAAAAAATCTATGGTTAAAAAAAAAAAAAAAAAAAAAAAAATGGATGAGGGATTCACCAAATATTTTTTTTTTTTTGTAAATATGTATTTTGTAAGAGTTACTAGAAAAAAAAATATGAGCTTCTGAATTTTGTAAAAGTTAGTAGAAAAAAAAATTATGAGCATCTGAATTTTGTACAGCTTGTTTAATAAGCAGAATACTTTTGTGGAGGGCAGAGGGAATTATCATTGAAGTATAAAAACCTAATGATCGTTGCATAGAATGTTCTGGGCATAATGGAGGAATAGAGTGGCATATTATGAATGGGGTGCGTCGATCTGTAGGAGTGGACATCATTTTTTTGTCAATCCCGTATGCAGTGTTAGATGAAAGAAAAACTTAAAATTCTTCCACCGTGACAGGTTTCCACTGAAATGGATGGGCATAAGATGAATTTGTATTGTTGGCATTGTATTGGTTAGCATAAAGAGTGCATTGGTCCACAAATAAAGTCATTAAATCATTGGTAAAAACAAAATTAATTGGAGTAACATATTTGATTCCTATCTGAGAGCCTGGCTGGGCTGTGTGCTGGGAAACTAATATGGGCCCTAATTCCTTGATGCTGATGTGACACATCACTGCTTGTGCTAGGCCTATCATCCTGCATGGCTGGTGCCCGCCACTTTACCAAGATGTATAGGCGCTGCTGGTGGTTGCCTGCTGCTAGTCAGATTACCTTTTTGTTGGAACTCCTTCCTCCTCTGAGCTGGTTACTGAACCTCTGCTCTCAATGGGTTCATATTAAGTCTAACAGTGAGAGTTCCCTGCTACTCTTATCTGTCAAGCTCAGAATCAGGAATGCCTCCCCTCTGGTGTAAAATTTTTTGGACATGGTGGTCAGATGTTACTGATGCAACGGTGACACTATGACAGGTGTTGATGGTGCACTGGTGAAGTTTTGACCGATGTTAATGGTGCACTGGTGACACTATGACAGAATATGATGTGCGCTGGGGAACCCATGACAAATGTTGATGGTGAACTGGGACACTGACAGATGTTGATGTTGCAATGGGACACTGTGACAGATGTTGAAGGTGTACTGGGGACAGGTCGCTGCACTGTGTGTGATCAGTGTAAATCTACAGTAAAATGCAAGTCAAATCATGGATCCTAAATGGAAAGCACAGATCGTCTCTGTCTTGTCCCACACACACTCTGTGGGAGAAGCAGGAAATCTCATACACAGTCATATGGCATTATGTGGTACAAGGGCCAATCACAACACAACTGTAATAATTAAGGCCGCACATGAGTGCAAAAAGTGGGAGGACATATCGGTATGTCCTCCTGGAATGATGCTTGTCCCGCCCAGCTGCATATCTACAATGGTTGGGTGGGAAGTGCTTAATTAAAATCTCCAGATAAAAGTGCATCCCACCCACCACTAATAACATATTTACACCTCTCTTCAGTAGATCATACATAAGCTGCAAATATGTGACTAGAGACTTCCTGTGTTGGTAAAGGATTGCTGGTATTGCTGGAAATCCCTGCAATTTGGAGGGGATCAGCATCATTGTCACTCGGCTAGCAGATAAGATTCAATAGTTTAATCACATTTGACAGGGCTGACAATAGAACAATAACCTAACATTTACTGCAAAAGAATCTTCCAGATTAAGGAAAGAGGTGGTCGGCATTGTACATGTCTTTTCAATAAAGGAATACTTTTTGGATGCCATCTTGAGTGCCGAACACCCCTTTCCTTATTCTGGTACATTGGAGGAGTCAGCAGCCTTGAGGTCTGAGCACCGGTTGAAGCTGTTATGTGGGAAGGTTGCAGCATCTATGCACCAATCTTCCAGATTAATCTGTTTTAATTGACAGGGATTAATTCACCACAAGTCAATGCTTAATGAGTCGCTTTTGCCACCTTATAAATATGCCCCTGTGTTTTTTAAGTCTATAAAAAGTTGTTTCCATACACAAAAAGATATGCAGTGTTAACATACCATCAAACAACATGCATTGGTGCACTGAGGTACACCTCATTCTTAATTCACCTGTGTTCCAGTGTACTACAACACACAGTAAAGCTCTACTATGCATTGTGATGTTGCATTAGAAAAAAAATAGTACATGTACCTTTTATAGTGAATTGAGGAGCTTATTTAAATGCATGCTAGCATGTGTTAATTAAGTCCTGTGAGCACCCCAACACTGCATTTATTTAACATAGGAAAGATACGTATACAGAGAGATAAAGTTGCGTCTCACCCCAGATAATATAATGTGGGAAGGTTCCCCCAAAGGTTTTTTTTTTGGCAGTGGAGTAGAAGAATAATAAATAATTCAAAGGGAAGTGTTTATGTTAATAAAATGTATTAGCGTACAAAAGTTACGATAAAGGTTACAATATGAGTACCCTAGAAGTGCAAATATTGTAACATGGAAAAATACATGGCATTACATAGCAAACATGTCTAGGAAGACAAACTGGCACGTTTTGACCCATTTCGTTGCGGTCTCCTTCAGAGGATAAGTTTGCTGCAAGAAAAATAAATTTAGCATATTGAATGGAAAAAACACACAAACGGTCATAAATGCGCCAAAAATGTATATTTCCATGTTGCAATACTTTCACTTCTAGGGTATACCCCCTTGCTGCACTCATATTTTAACCTTTACAGTAAATTTTGTTTGCTATTGCTAATAAATGTTATTATCATAAACACTTCCCTTTGAATTCCTTGTTATTTTTCTACTCCACACCAAAAAAAAAAACCTTTTGAGGGAACCTTCTCATATTACACTGCTTATATTTTCATGTACTACTTCAATCCGACTTCTATGCGACTTGTACTCAAAGAATTCAATGGAAGTCGCCTCCAAGTCGGATCTCCATCTATATTGAAGCGACAATGTCGCCTCTCTATTAATAAAAAATGGCATGGGTTCCCCTCCAAGGGCAAACCAGGCCCTTAGATCTGATATGGATTTAAGGGGAACCCCTATGCTGAAAAAATTTCATGAGATCCCCCCAAAATCAATACCAAACCCCTATCCGAGCACCCCCCCACTCCAATCAGAATTCGGGAGCCCCCTTTAATAAGGGGCTAGATCCCAGCCCCCCCCATGTGAATGAGTATGGGGTACATCGTACCCCTACCCATTCACCTGAGGGGAAAAAAGTGTCAATAAAAAAACACACTAGACAGGTTTTTAAAAGTAATTTATTAGGCAGCTCCAGGGGTCTTCTTCCGACTTCGGGGGTCTCTTTCGACTCTTCCGCTCTCTCCGGCCTCTTCTCCTGGTCTCTGTTTTTTCTCCCGCTCTCCGGTTCTTCTGCCGGGCTCCTTCATTATCTTCTTCCAGCTCTTTTACTAGCGTTGGACCGGTCCTCACCATTCTTCTTCCCTCTTCTCTCTTTTCTCTTCTTACGATGTTGACACAACTTTTTCTCCCGCTGTGCAAGAAAACTTATATAGGCATGGGGTGTGGTCACAGAGTGATGTCACACGGTGATCATGACCCTTATGATGTCAAGTTACAGGGCATGCTGGGACTGTGACGTCATAAGGGGCGGGGTCACCGAGTGACATCACCCAATGACCATGCCTATATAAGTCTTCGCGCACCTCGCACACAGCATTACAGCAGGAGAGAGCGTTGTGTCAACATCGGAAGAAGAGAGAAGAGGAAAGAAGGATGGAGAAGACCGGGCCAACGCTAGTAAAAGAGCTGGAAGAAGATAGCGGAGGAGCCTGGCAGAAGAACCGGAGAGCGGGAGAAGAACCAGAGACCGGGAGAAGAGGCCGGAGAGAGCGGAGGATCCGGAAGAGGGTGCCCCCTTCACCAAAGTACCCACCCCCATGTTGAGGGCATGCGGCCTGGTACGGTTCAGGGGGGGCACTCACTCATCCCCACCCCCTTTCCTGATCGGCCGGGCTGCGTACTCAGATTAGGGTCTGGTATGAATTTTGGGGGGACCCACACGCAGTTTTTTCGGGGTAGAGGGTTCCCCTTAAAATCCATACCAGACCTAAGGGCCTGGTATGCTCTTGGAGGGGAACCCATGCCGTTTTTTTTATTTAAAATTTGGCGTGGAGCTCCCCCCTCGAGAGCTGATTATTCTGTGATTTTCCACGGCCAAAGTCGCCTGGCCTGGGGGCGACTTAAAGTCGTGTTGTAAGTCGCCCCAAGTCCCGCTGTGATTCATACTCAAGTCATGTCCAAGTTGCCTCCCAAAGTCGCGCTGGAAGTCGTGTTGCCCCTGTGTGAATGGACTCTTAAGCTTTGACAAAAAAACAAAAAAACTGATTGGTTTCTATGCACAGCTGCACTAGGTTTTGCACTCCAATATAACATCTGTATTTTTTTTTAATAATATGCTCAGTATATGGGTTATAGAGGTAACATGAGCGAATGAGTGACTAAACTCTAAATCAGTGGTGGCCCATCCATTAGGGGTGCAGAAGCACCCCCCCTTAATAGAAAAAAACCTGCATTGAAATCCATGCTCTACATGGAGATTAGAGGCTGGGCGCATGGATTTCAATGTTTTTTTTTTTAAACATTTGACTAGAGACGGAGGCTCTAACTGGCTTCAAAAATGGTTGGTTTGGGGCACAGAGCACTGTAGTGCGAGTGGATCAATTCTTTGGATAACAGAAAAAAGGACAGCGCTAGCAAATATTAACAAACAGTGTGTCAATATACAAAATACAAATCTGTTAGTGTATGTGATGGTGAGACCGCAACACTAAACCACAATTATGCATAAGGATAGACCCACTAGTTGCATATAAATGATGAATAAATGAACTTCGTGCCAACAAAATAGTGGAATAGCATAAAATATAAATACAAAAGTCCAGCAAAGTAGAAAACCCCTTCTTGGACTGGACTCACCCAGATGAAGTGACTGTGACTGTTAAATCAAGCAGATAGACTATGATCAGAGTCCATGGGACATATGATGTAGAACTGGCTGGTGGTTCAAGATGACCCGGATATCTGGGGGCTTTCTGCTGGTAACATCTCCGTGTGTCTTCCAGGTTTTGCCTCAAAGAAAAGGAAAACTATAACCACTTCCCGACCGCCCCATGTAGATATACGTCGGCAGAATGGCACGTACAGGCAGAACCACGTACCTGTACGTGCCATTCTTCAGGCGCGTGGGGGGTCCGATCGGACCCCCCCCGGCCGGCGGGGACGGTCGGGATCGCTTCAGGAGCGATCCGGGATGAGGGGACGGCCAGTGGTTTCTGGCCACCCCCTCGCGATCGCTCCTGGCGAATCAGATGCTTCCTCTGTCTGTGTCAATCAAAACACAGGCAGAGGAAGTGATGTCACACTCGGTGCGCCGGTCTATGTGACCGGAACGCCGAGGAGTCAACACACACAGGTTAGTGCACCAACAGTACACTGACACCAGTACACATAGGCACACAAAACACCCCCCTGTCACCCCCAGATCACCCCCAGATCACCCCCTCCCCCCCCCCAGTCACAGTGTCACTAATTGCAGTGATCATTTATTTACTGATCACTGCATTTAGTGTCAGTGTGACTGTAATAACTGTCAGTGCAGTTAGTTTTAGGTCCAAGGTAGCCCCCCCCCCCCCCCCCTAATAAAGGTTTAACCCCTTGATTGCCCCCCAGGTAACCCTTTCACCCCCTTTTGCCAGTGTCACTAAGCGATCGTTTTTCTGATCGCTGTATTAGTGTCACTGCTGTCGCTAGGTAACCATTTTTTTTTTAGGTAACCGCCATGTTTATATAGGTTCATAAATAGGTTTATAGGTCAGGTACCCCCATATTACAACCTAAATAAAGGTTTTAACCCCCTGATTGCCCCTAGAGTTAACCCTTTCACCAGTGATCACAGTATAACTGTCACTGGTGACGCTGGTTAGCCAGTTAGTTATTTCGTTATTTAGGTTCCCCGTCAGGTTTTTATATAGTGTCAGGTACCCCCATATATTACCTAATAAAGGTTTTAACCCCCTGATTGCCCCTAGTTAACCCTTTCACCCCCTTTTGCCAGTGTCACTAAGCGATCGTTTTTCTGATCGCTGCATTAGTGTCGCTAGGTAACCAGTTTTTTTTTTTAGGTTAACCGCCATGTTTATATAGGTTCATAAATAGGTTTATAGGTCAGGTACCCCCATATTACAACCTAAATAAAGGTTTTAGCCCCCTGATTGCCCCTAGTTAACCCTTTCACCCCCTTTTGCCAGTGTCACTAAGCGATCGTTTTTCTAATCGCTGCATAAGTGTCACTGGTGCCGCTAGGTAGCCAGTTTTTTTTTTTTTTTAGGTAACCGCCAGGTTTATATAGGTTCATAAATAGGTTTATAGGTCAGGTACCCCCATATTACAACCTAAATAAAGGTTTTAACCCCCTGATTGCCCCTAGAGTTAACTCTTTCACCAGTGATCACAGTATAACTGTCACTGGTGACGCTGGTTAGCCAGTTAGTTATTTAGGTTCCCCGTCAGGTTTTTATATAGCGTCAGGTACCCCCATATAATACCTAATAAAGGTTTTAACCCCCTGTTTGCCCCTAGTTAACCCTTTCACCAGTGATCACCGTATAACTGTTACGGGTGACGCTGGTTAGATAGTTTGTTTTTTATACTGTCAGGGCACCCGCCATTTATTACCCAATAACGGTTTAACCCCCTGATCGCCCGGCGGGTGATATCAATTAGGTTTTAGGGTCAAATAAGGTCTGCGTCGCCCCAGGTTAGTGCCAGCACCGCAAACACCCACGCACAAAGCATACACCTCCCTTAGTGGTACAGTATCTGAACAGATCAATATCTGATCTGATCAGATCTATACTAGCGTCCCAGCAGTTTAGGGTTCCAAAAAAACGCATTGTTAGCGGCATCAGCCCAGATACCTGCTAGCACCTGCGTTTTCCCCCCCCGCCCAGCCCAGCCCAGCCCACCCAAGTGCAGTATTGATCGATCACTGTCATTTAGAAAACACTAAGCACACATAACTGCAGCGTTCGCAGAGTCAGGCCTGATCCCTGCGATCGCTAACAGTTTTTTTGTGGTAGCGTTTTGATTCAGTCGCTAACAGTCAGGAGCTTTTTTACCTGTAAATCTCAAAAAAATAAAAAAATAGTTGTCGTTTTATTGTTCTCTCTCTATTGTTGCTCTTTTTTTACTCCATTCTATTCTGCAATGTTTTATTATGTTTTATCATGCTTGCTTTTCAGGTATGTAATTTTGTTTACTGTGTTTTAGTGTTAACCATTTTTTTGTTTTCAGGTGCGCCATTCAGTTGCAGCGCGGATTTATTTATCTTGACAGCAACAGTGTTTGCTCCCACGATACATAAAGACGCGACTCCAACACTGTAGGAGGTGATTTCACCACCACAGTTAAAAAAAAAGCATATATGCCGAAGCATGGGGGCAGCAGGGGGGGGGGGGAGCGATTGGCTCCTAATGCTGCGTACATACGGTCGAAATTCCGACGGAGCCTTGCCCCGTGGAAAAGTGCAACCGTGTGTACATGGCATAACTTTTGTGGGAGGATGCCCCCATGCTTCGGCATATATAAATGGTGCATGTATGCCCATCATTAGAAGTGGGTGGATGAAGGGAGGTATTCTAATGGTGGGCATACCCACCAATCAATCTCTTTTTTTCGTTCAGCCAAGAGGCTGCATGAAAAATAAAGATTACAATATATGTCCAGTATGTTGCTGGACTTTGAATGGTTATACCAGAATGATGCCTGCAGGTTTAGGTATCATCTTGGTATCATTCTTTTCAGCCAGTGATCGGCTTTCATGTAAAAGCAATTCTAGCGGGTAATTAGCCTCTAGACTGCTTTTACAAGCAGTGGGAGGGAATGTCCCCCCTCCCGGATATAAACCGCGCCATTGGGAAATTGGGAAAGCGTTTTATCACACCGATCTTGGTGTGGTCAGATGCTTTGAGGGCAGAGGAAAGATCTAGGGTCTAACAGACCCCAATTTTTTCAAAAAAAGAGTACCTGTCACTGCCTATTGCTATCATAGGGGATATTTACATTCCGTGAGATAACAATAAAAATGATAACAAAAGAAAAAAATGGAGGGAACAGTTTTAAAATAAAATAAAAAAGCTAAATAAATAAAAAAAATTAAAAAAAAAAAAAAAAAAAAAAAGCACCCCTGCCCCCCCTTCTCTTGCGCAAAGGCGAACACAATCGTTGGTCTGGCGTCATACGTAAACAGCAATTGCACCATGCATGTGAGGTATCACCGCGAAGGTCAGATCGAGGGCAGTAATTTTAGCAGTAGACCTCCTCCGTGAATCTAATGTGGTATCATGTAAAGGCTTTTAAAGGCTTTTAAAAATGTATGTAGTTTGTCGCCACTGCGTGTTTGTGCGCAATTTCAAAGCATGTCCTGTTTGGTATCCATGTACTCGGCCTAAGATCATATTTTTTATTTCATCAAAAATTTGAGCAATGTAGTGTGTTTTAGTGCATTAAAATAAAAAAAAGTGTATTTTTTCCACAAAAAATGCGTTTGAAAAAATCGCTGCGCAAATACTGTGTGGAAAAAAAAAATGCAACACCCACCATTTTAATCTGTAGGGCCTTTGCTTTAACAATATATATAGTGTTTGGGGGTTCAACGTAATTTTCTTGCAAAAAAAAAATATGTTTTCATGTAAACAAAAAGTGTCAGAAAAGGCTTTGTCTACAAGTGGTTAGAAGAGTGGGTGACGTGTGACATAGGCTTCTAAATGTTGTGCATAAAATGCCAGGACAGTTCAAACCCCCCCCCCCAAATGACCCCATTTTGGAAAGTAGACACCCCAAGCTATTTGCTGAGAGCAATGTTGAGCCCATTAAATTTTTTTTTTTTTTTTGTCCCAAGAGATTGAATAATGAAAAAAAAAAATATATATATTTTTTTTTACAAAAAGTTGTCACTAAATGATATATTGCTCAAACATGCCATGGGCATATGTGGAAATACACCCCAAAATACATTCTGTTGCTTCTCCTGAGTACGGGGATACCACATGTGTGGGACTTTTTGGGAGCCTAGCCGCGTACGTCACCCCAAAAACCAAGCACCGCCTTCAGGCTTTCTAAGGGTGTAATTTTTTTATTTCACTTCTCACTGCCAATCACAGTTTCGGAGGCCATGGAATGCCCAGATGGCATAAAACCCCCCAAAATGACCACATTTTGGAAAGTAGACACCCCAAGCTATTTGCTGAGAGGTATGGTGAGTATTTTGCAGATCTCGCTTTTTGTCACAAAGTTTTGAAAATTGAAAAAAGAAAAAAAATATTTTTTTTTCTTTACTTTCTTCATTTTCAAAAACAAATGAGAGCTGTAAAATACTCACCATGCCTCTCAGCAAATAGCTTGGGGTGTCTACTTTCCAAAATGGGGTCATTTGGGGGGGTTTTGTGCTATTTTGGCATTTTATGGCCTTCGAAACTGTGATAGGTAGTGAGGAGTGAAATCAAAAATTTGCACCCTTAGAAATCCTGAAGACGGTGCTTGGGTTTCGGGGCCCCGTACGCGGCTAGGCTCCCAAAAAGTCCCACATATGTGGTATCCCCATACTCAGGAGAAGCAGCAAAATGTATTTTGGGGTGCAATTCCACATATAACTATGGCATGTGTGAGCAATATATCATTTAGTGACAACTTTTTTTTTTTTTTTTTTTTTTTTTTTTTTTTTTGTCTTTATTCAATCACTTGGGACTAAAAAAAAAAATATTCAATGGGCTCAACATGCCTCTCAGCAAATAGCTTGGGGTGTCTACTTTCCAAAATGGGGTCATTTGGGGGGGTTTTGTGCTATTTTGGCATTTTATGGCCTTCGAAACTGTGATAGGTAGTGAGGAGTGAAATCAAAAATTTGCACCCTTAGAAATCCTGAAGGCGGTGCTTGGGTTTCGGGGCCCCGTACGCGGCTAGGCTCCCAAAAAGTCCCACACATGTGGTATCCCCATACTCAGGAGAAGCAGCTAAATGTATTTTGGGGTGCAATTCCACATATAACCATGGCATGTGTGAGCAATATATCATTTAGTGACAACTTTTTGAAAACATTTTTTTTTTTTTTTTTTTTTCTTTATTCAATCACTTGGGACTAAAAAAAAAAATATTCAATGGGCTCAACATGCCTCTCAGCAAATAGCTTGGGGTGTCTACTTTCCAAAATGGGGTCATTTGGGGGGGTTTTGTACTTCCCTGCCATTTTAGCACCTCAAGAAATGAGATAGGCAGTCATAAATTAAAAGCGGTGTAAATTCCAGAAAATGTACTCTAGTTTGTAGACGCTATAACTTTTGCGCAAACCAATAAATATACGCTTATTGGCATTTTTTTTACTAAAGACATGTGGCTAAATACATTTTGGCCCAAATGTTTGATTAAAATTGAGTTTATTGGATTTTTCTTATAACAAAAAGTAGAAAATATCTTTTTTTTTCAAAATTTGCAGTCTTTTTCCGTTTATAGCGCAAAAAATAAAAATCACAGAGGCAATCAAATACCATCAAAATAAAGCTCTATTTG
The DNA here is from genome assembly GCA_028564925.1 of Lithobates sylvaticus. Classification (NCBI taxonomy): domain Eukaryota; kingdom Metazoa; phylum Chordata; class Amphibia; order Anura; family Ranidae; genus Lithobates; species Lithobates sylvaticus. Next base: position 146,083,500 of record CM053027.1, read on the forward strand.
TGGGAAGAAAAGGACGCCAATTTCGTTTGGGTACAACATTGCATGACCGCGCAATTACCAGTTAAAGCAGTGCAGTGCGAAATTGAAAAAAGACCTCTGGTCCTTTGGCTGCCAAATGGTCCGGGGCTGAAGTGGTTAAAAATAAAATAAAATGGAAAAAATAGATATGAAAATAAAAAAATAAAAAGGAAGAGGAGACAAATAAATAAAATAAAATAAAATACATAAATATGATTACATGCATAAAATAGAATATAAAAATATATAAAAATAAAAAATGTATACAAAATATAAAAATAAACTATATAATAAATAAAAGTAAAAGATAAATAAATAAAATAAAGTGAAGATAAAATAAATAATGAATATACAATAAAATGAAATAAAAATAAAAAAAAATAAAAATACTAAATAAAATAAAAAATAAAATATAAAATAAAATAAATTGAAATAAAAATAAAAAAAATAAAAAATAAAAAAATAAAAAATAAAAATAAATAAAATAAAATGAAATAGAATATAAAAATAAATATAAAATAAAAGAAAAATAAAGTGGAAAAAAAAGAAATTTAAAAAATAAAAAAAAAAAAAATTATAAAAAAATAAAAATAAAAAAATTAAAAAAATTAAATAAAAATAAATATAGAAGAAAATAAAAAATAAGGGAATGGAAATGAAAATGAAAAAGGAAAGTAAAAATGAAAATGAAAAATACAAAATAAAATATAATAGATGGAGATAAAATAAGAATGAAAATAATATATAGATATAAATATAAATAAAAATAAAATTAAAATAAATAGGTATAAGAAAAATGGTGAAAAAGAGAAATAAAAGGTTATATATCTATTCCAGAGGTGACACAAATCAAAGTTTCTACCAATTCGACAAAAAAACAATTCAAATCAAGATCGATGTTGATACCCAATGGACTCATAGTTGACAATCTGTGGATCCATTGAGTTTCATTTTGCGAAATTGCACGTTTGAGGTTGGACCCTGGCCAATGCTCTTCCACCTTATCAATTCCACAAAAAGTCAGAACACTAGGATCTCGACCATGATATAATCTAAAATGATTGGAAAGGCTATGCTGTCTATATCCCTTTCTGATCCTATTAACATGCTCCCTTAACCTTACCCCTAGGGGTCTGGTGGTCCTCCCAACATATTGGAGCCCACATGGGCAGGAGAGAAGGTAAGTCACATGTGTAGTACCACAAGTGATAAACTTTTTTATTTCATAGGATCTACCTGTGACATGAGATTCAAAATGCGTAGTTTTACGTTTTCTGAACTTGGAGGTTTTACAAATCATACACCTCCCACAACTGAAAAAAACAGTCTGGTTCAAAAAAGTGAACGATTTTTTGGGTGGATTAACAACAATATGTGCCAGTTGCAATCTTAGGGTGGGTGGTTTGGTATAAATACATTTAGGTTTGCCAGGTAGCACTTGTTTTAACTCCTTATCTTCCAGTAAAAGAGACCAATGCTTTTTTATGATTTTCTCAAAATCTCTGTACTGGCGATTAAAGCCCGTTAGGAAAGCTATCCCAAAGTCTTGTTCTTTTTCCGGTTTTCTCTTGAATAATTCATTTCTATCCATCTCTCCGATCTCATTCCTGACTTTTTTTTTTTTTTTTTTTAATTCTTTTTATTTATTTTGTAGAGAAAGAAAATTTACATAACAGAGCCTCTGGGCATACCCCGGCTCGAGGAAAAAAAATAAAAAAAAAAAAAAAAAACATTAGGCAAGGCATATCCTACCTAAACTTCTAGCCTAACTTGTGAACAAATAACAGAACAACCCCTTAGCTTGCTGCTATCTTTAACAGGAGAAATGTAATGCTCAGCAATTTACATGAATATGTGATAACCGACAGGTATCCTTCAAGAATAAGTCTATGAGTGGGTAACCCTAGGTACGTGGTCAGTCGGAATGTACCCCTGGGGGGGGACAGTCAGAGGAACCATCCTTTCACATGCAAATCAAATCAGACCGGTAGTCTTACAGGGTCCTCTTGTTCTACAATTGTCATTTCAGACTCTAGCCATATATTCCAAACTTTTTGAAACTTTAGGGGGCATCCTCTGCTGGAATATGTTTCTTTATACAAGGGTACTGCAAAGTTAACCAATGATTTCCATGCATTCAGAGTAAGGGCAGACACGGGAGCCCTCCACCTGAGAACAATGAGTTTCCTGGCATAAAAGAGAAGCAATCCCAGTAATGTGCGAACTGCCCTTGAAGGGGCAAGAGCATCCACTAAGCCAAGCAGGCAAATCTCCATATTTTGGGTTATAGGAATTGTTGTCAGTGTAGAGATGAAGGTTGTAACCAATGACCAGTAATGCTGGATTTCGGGGCACGACCAGATCATGTGGATGAACCCCGCAGAATCAGCACGACAGCGCCAACACTGCGACGTGCAGTCTGGGTAAATTTTATGAAGCCTGTATGGAGTGTAATAGAATCTGTGTAGTATTTTAAACTGGATCAACCGATCTCTAGAGGAGACCAAGTGTTTAAAGGGGGAGTCCCAGACATCCTCCCAGTCCTCCCCATCCAGCTCCGGCAGCTCCGCCACCCAGAAGTCACGAAGCCTCTCCAAACCGTGATGAACAGTAGGCTGCAAGGCCTTGTAGATTGTGGATAATGGTTTGGTCAATGTTTCCTGACGTAGGAGCAATTCTGTATTTGACTGGTAAAGGGTTATGGGAGCGCTTCCGAACTGTGCCCTATAAGCGTGGCGGAGCTGCAGGAACCGGAAGAAGTACACATTGGGTAAGTTAAATCTGCACTTGAGCTGGTCGAGTGTCAGTAGTGCACCATTCTCACAGATATGATGTAGATATCTAATACCCCGCGACGCCCATATGGTATGGAGTAGAATTCAGGTAGAGAAGGGTTAATCCATAGTGGAGTATTTGGGGAGCGCACCTGAGGGTCGGCCACCTGGGGGCCAGCTGCCCTGGACCATGCTCTCAGCACCGTTTTCATTGAGGTAGTGAGAGGATGTGGAGCCCTAAGGCCCCGAAATAAAACGTTCCGCAATGCCTCAAACGATCCCACAACTGCAGCCATTCCTGACCTTTTTGAGATTATTAAAAATGTATCCCTTGTCCACAAAGCGTTTGATAATTACATTGGACTGTGCATTATAGTCCTCCTTTTTGTTGCAATTGCATCTGATCCTAAGCATTTGGCTCTTAGGTATGCCACTCAGCCACCTAGGATGGTGGCAGCTGGTGAGCGGGATGTAGCCATTCCTGTCTACATCCTTGAAAAAAGTACGTGTGAACAGTTTATTGTCTTCTTTGTAAATTGTTAAATCCAAAAAATTCATTTCTGTCACGTTCCGGGTATGGCGGGGAACAGGAGGTGGAACCCCTATGTCAATGAGGCGGTTCTAATGTTGCTACTGGTTTTCACCAGAGCCCGCCGCAAAGGCGGGATGGACTTGCTGCGGCGGTAGCAACCAGGTTGTGTCTTCCAATAGCAACTCGACCCCACTGACAGCTGAGACAGGCGCGGTACACAAGGATAAGGCAGAGGCAAGGTCGGACGTAGCAAAAGGTCAGGGCAGGTAGCAAAGGTTCGTAGTCGGGGGCAACGGCAGAGGTCTGGATACACAGTAGGAGCAAACACAAAACACGCTTTCACTGGGCACTATAGGCAACACAAGATCCGGCAAATGACAGGAAGGGGAAGTGGATTAATAAAGGAAAGGGTGAAGCATGATTGGACCAGGCACAGACAATTGTGTACTGGCCCTTTAAGAGAAGGAAGGAGCCGCGCGCGCGCGCCTGGAGAGAGGAGGCGAGCGTGCAGGGGGAGGTAGGCGGAAGGGCCGGTGGGGACGAGCCAGCAGAGCGGGATGCGATCCACGGGTGGACCGGGGGCGCCGCGTGGATCGCATCCCAGATACAGAACAGCGCCCACGGCCAGGGGAGCCAGCCGGGGCGCTGCAGGAGGACAGACGCCGTGAGCGCTCCGGGAAGGACGGGGCACCCGGAGCACTCTGCGTTACAGTACCCCCCCCTTGGGTCTCCCCCTCTTCTTGGGCCTCCCCCTCCTCCTGGAACGCAAGAACCTGAGGATGAGATCCTTGTCAATGATGTTACCCTCAGGTTCCCAGGACCTCTCCTCAGGACCACAATTCTCCCAGTCAACAAGATAGAAGCGTTTACCTCGGACGGCGAGGATCTCTTTAACGGAGAAGATGTCGGAGGAGCCGGTGACCGGAGCAGGAGCGGTGACCTTGGGGGAAAAGCGATTAAGAACAAGGGGTTTGAGGAGGGAAACATGGAAAGAATTGGGGATGCAGAGGGAAGGAGGAAGGTGCAGTTTGTAGGAAACGGAATTGATCCGAGCCTTGATCTTGAATGGGCCGAGGTAACGGGGACCCAACTTATAACTGGGGATGCGGAACCTGATGTACCTGGAGGAAAGCCACACCCTATCACCAGGGGAGAATACCGGAGGAGGTCTTCTCCTACTGTCAGCATGTTTCTTCATGCGGGAAGAGGCCAGGGCAAGCGATTTTTGGGTCTCTCTCCAGATGGACGACAGCTCTTGGGTGACCTTGTCTACAGCGGGGACTCCGGAAGAAGTGGGGATGGGTAGGGGGGAAGAGGATGACGGCCGTAAACCACAAGGAAGGGTGATTTAGAGGAGGACTCAGATTCTTTCAGGTTGTAAGAAAATTCGTCCCAGGGCAGGAGGTCAGCCCAGTCGTCTTGACGAGCAGAGACCAAGTGTCGCAGATAGGCCTGTAACCTGGGAGACAGGTAGCAGGTACAAAGCTCCCTGGGATGAGCTGTTTATTTAGGCACAGATACCAACTCCACTTGAGGTAGTGAAAACAGTGCTGGGTTTATTGGTTTTAAATACAAGTCCATACACAGGTGCTGCACAGTCTTCCAGAAAACATATCAAAACAGAAATAACAAAACAAAAGTCCTAGCCGTGTCTCGGCTCTAACTATACCATACACCGTCTCTAACTATCAAGCTGAGCAAGCCTACCGCTTGTCAGTTTCTGTAAAGAGTTTTAAAGGGTTTTACCAACCTTTTGGCTCCTCACAAACCATCCCTGTTTGTGTGTCCCAGGCAGAGAGCAAAGGCTGTTTGCTCAGGTGAGCTTAAATTAGCCTGAAGAGGAGGACTAAGATCCGAACTGGATCTTGTATCAGAGACCTCTGAATGTGTATGAGAGGAGCCTGGGAGATGTATAAACCCCGAACAAGACTTCTCCTGGCTCTCTCTGGGACACTCTGCTACATATCCTCCCCCCTTGTTTCAACCCCAGGGTTGGAACACCTGTGGCCCAACAGGAGTGAACACGGGACAGGGCATCTACATTCCCCATCTCCACACCTGGCCTGTGTTTTACGGTGAAGGAATAATCCTGTAGAGCCAAAAACCACCGGTTCACCCGTCTATTAGTCTCCTTCTTTTGGGCCATCCATTTCAGGGGAGCATGGTCAGTTATTAAGTCAAACTGACGCCCTAACAAATAGTACCTGAGCGCGTCCACGGCCCACTTTATGGCTAAACATTCCTTTTCAATGACTGCATACTTTTTCTCATGGTCATTGAGCTTTCTGCTTAGGTACACGACAGGGTGTTCTTCCCCATTGTATACCTGTGATAGTACTGCCCCGATACCAACATCAGACGCATCCGTCTGAACCAAAAACTCTCTGGAGAAATCGGGAGAGTACAGTACTGGCTGTGCACACAGAGCCTTCTTCAGGACCTGGAAAGACTCCTCTGCTACTGGGGACCATTTCACCATTACAGAATCTTTCCCTTTCGTAAGGTCTGTCAGAGGGGCAGCTATAGTTGCAAAATTTGGGATAAATCTTCTATAATACCCCGCAATACCAAGAAAGGCCCTGACCTGCTTCTTGTTTGCAGGGCGTGGCCATTCCTGGATGGCTGCTATTTTACTCACTTGAGGTTTTATGACACCACGGCCAATAGTATAGCCCAAATACTTGGCTTCCTCTAGACCAATGGCACATTTTTTTGGATTTGCCGTAAAACCTTCTTTGAAGAGGGAATCAAGAACAGCCTGGACACGAGGCAAGTGAGACTCCCAGTCAGTACTATGTACCACTATGTCATCTAGATAGGCTGCTGCATATCGTCGGTGGAGTTTTAGGGTCCTGTCCATAGCCCTCTGAAATGTTGCGGGGGCATTTTGCAACCCAAAAGGCATTTTTTTATATTGGAAGGAACCGTCTGGGGTCACTAACGCAGTCTTCTCTTTGGCGCTACCAGTTAGGGGTATTTGCCAATACCCTTTTGTCAAGTCCAAAGTGGTAAGATAGCGAGCCTTGCCAAGTCGGTCTATAAGTTCGTCTACTCTGGGCATTGGGTATGTGTCAAACTTTGTCACCGCATTAAGCTTCCTGAAGTCGTTACAGAACCTCCACGTGCCATCCGGTTTTGGGACTAACACGATGGGGCTAGACCAGTCACTATTGGATTCCTCAATGACATCTAGCTCCAACATTTTTTTAACTTCCTTGCTGATGTCCTTTCTCCTCGCTTCAGGAATTCGGTAAGGTTTGAGCTTGACACGTACCCCAGGTTCAGTAACAATATCATGCTGAACTGCTGAAGTCGTGCCAGGTAACTCTGAAAACTTCTCTCTATTCCTTATCAGGAATTCTCTAGTGTCCTGTTTTTGGGAATATGAGAGGGTGTCTGGAATCGTGACCTCAGGGATGAGAGGGGACTCAGTACCCGTAGGCGTTACTGGGAGAGGCCTCGCAGTTAACGCCATTCTATCCTTCCAGGGTTTTAACAGGTTTATATGGTAAACCTGTTCGGGCTTCCTTTTTCCTGGTTGATAAACCTTGTAATTGACCTCCCCAACTCTCTCAATTACTTCAAAGGGACCCTGCCACTTAGCCAGGAACTTGCTCTCAACAGTGGGAACTAACACCAGGACCCTGTCACCAGGTGAGAAAACACGGAGTTGGGCCCCCCTGTTGTATATTCTCTGTTGGGCTGCCTGGGCCTGCAGTAAGTGTTCTTTTACCACTGGCATGATTGCTGCAATCCTCTCCTGCATTTGGGCAATATGCTCAATGACACTTTTATGGGGTGTCTGTTCTCCCTCCCAAGTTTCTTTGGCTATGTCTAAGAGTCCCCGAGGGTGTCTCCCATAAAGCAACTCAAATGGGGAGTACCCCGTAGAGGACTGGGGAACCTCCCTGATGGCAAACATCAAGTATGGTATCAGGAAGTCCCAGTTTTTCCCATCCTTGTCCACAACCTTTTTTAACATGCTCTTTAACGTCTTATTGAAGCGTTCCACTAAGCCATCCGTTTGAGGATGATACACTGAGGTTCGCAGCTGCGTCACCTTAAATAACTTGCAGAGCTCCCTAGTTATTCGCGACATAAACGGGGTGCCCTGGTCTGTAAGGATTTCTTTCGGGATGCCAACCCGACTGAACACCATAAACAGTTCTTTGGCAATGTTTTTAGCAGACGCGGCGTGTAAGGGAACTGCTTCAGGGTAGCGGGTAGCATAATCCATGATTACGAGGATATGCTGATGACCCCTGGCAGACTTGGGAAGTGGGCCCACAAGGTCCATGGCAATCCTCTCAAAGGGCACTTCAATGATAGGCAAAGGTACTAAAGGACTTCGGAAGTGGGATAGTGGGGCTGACATCTGACACACAGGACAGGATTGACAATAATTCTTAACATCTTTCTGTATCCCGGGCCAGTAAAACCTGCGCAACACCCTTTCAGTAGTTTTTTCAACCCCTAAATGGCCTCCTAGCAAGTGCCCATGGGCAAGTTCTAACACCAGCCGTCTGTATGGCTTAGGGACCACCAACTGTTCAACCACTTCATCATTCATTTTACATACACGATACAGTAAATCCTCATTGCTGCTGAAATAAGGAAAACAGGGCCTGTCCCCGGGTTCGACAGGTACATCATTAATCACTATTACATTTTCCCAGGCCCTGGAAAGGGTATGGTCTTTTCTCTGCTCAGTACCAAAATGTTCCTTATGCACATTAAGGTCATCAAACTCTAACATAGGCTCGGGGTCAGCAGACGGCTGTCCGGCTTTACTGGTAGTAGGGACTTCCTCAGGGTCCTCCAGCTCTCCTGCCATAACCGATAGAGGAAAAACCCGGGGAGCCCTGAGAAGAGTCCCCTGAACCCACCTTGTCAGTAGTGGCCAGGAATTCTGGCTCTGCGACTGAGTTGGGTACTGCGACCGGGTTGGGATGATCCCACAGTTCCCAGAACTTAGGGAAGTCCCTACCAATGATGGCCTCATGCACCAAGTGGGGAACAAGTCCAACCGGATGGGTCACTGTACCTAAACCAGTTTTAAACTGAACAGTGGTTACAGGATACTCCCGGGTATTCCCATGTATACAGATCACAGCAACATTTTTAGCATGATAATTCACAGGTTCAATAATTTCAGCTGTAACCAAAGTCACTAGACTTCCAGAGTCCAGCAAGGCTGTAATAGGCTTATCATTCACAGTCATTTGGCACATTGGTTTTCTCATATTTGGCGTTGCAGTGCATGAAACCGCTGTAAACATAGACTGCCTTCTAATAGATAAATCACACTGCATTGGTTCATCTGTCAATGGACAATTTGCCGCAACATGTCCCATTTCTTGGCAACGAAAACACCTGACGTTTCCCCAGTTTGGTTTGCTGACAGGCACCGGCTTCCCTTGTTTGGGAGGCCAAGCTTCAGTCCTGGCACCAAAAATCCTCCCCCCTATTTCCTTGCCATGCTTACCACCCACTTCCCCTGGAACAGTCTTACCGGTTGCCTGGGGAGACCGTGGCTTTGGGCGGAAAGTCCGTGCGGCTGTAGGGGTGGTGACCAGGTTCTTTGCAGCAAAATACCTTTCAACAAGTTCCACCAGGTGGTTTGCCGAATTGGGGTCTCCTTGACTCACCCACTCCTGCAGAGGAATGGGTAGTGACCTCAGAAACTGGTCCATGACCACACGCTCCACTATTTGTGGCCCAGACAGGGACTCCGGCTGTAGCCATTTCCTCACCAGGTGAATTAGGTCGAACATCTGCGATCTTGGGGGCTTCTCGTCTTGGAAGGACCAGCTGTGGACCCGCTGTGCTCGAACTGCCAAAGTGACACCAAGTCGTGCCAGTATTTCCTGTTTGACCTTTTCATAGTCTGCTGCTTCTGCTGACTCCAAATCATAGTAGGCCTTCTGCGATTCCCCAGTAAGCAACGGGGCGAGCAGTCCTGCCCACTGGGTTTTAGGCCAACCTTCCCTCTCAGCGGTCCGTTCAAACGTTAGCAGAAAGGCCTCTGGATCATCATCTGTAGTCATCTTGGACAAAAAGCGAGCCACATGGATGGCTGAGGGCTTGTCTCCAATATTATCAATGTTAGCAGGTGACCACTGTGCTATTGTCTCCACAACCTCAGACAAGGTTTTCCTATCTGCTTTTGCATCAGTGGCTAGCTGTTCAAACAGCCTCTGCGATTGCTCCTGTGCGATAGCATTAGCTTGCTGTTGTGCCGCATGGAGTGCAGCGTTTGTTTTCTGCTGTGCAGCGTTTGCTTGCTGTAGTGCAGCATTTGTTTTCTGCTGTTCAGCGGTTGCTTGCTGTTGTGCAGCGTTTGCTTGCTGTTGTGCAGCGTGGAGTGCAGCGTTTGTTTTCTGCAGTGCAGCGTTTGTTTGCTGTTGCGCAGCGTTGGATATCATCAACTGTTTTAGGATTTCCTCCATGTTTAGTCACTCTAGGTACTGGCCTTTTAAGTAGTAACTTACTACAGCTGCCCGCTGAAATCCACCATATGTAACCTGGGAGACAGGTAGCAGGTACAAAGCTCCCTGGGATGAGCTGTTTATTTAGGCACAGATACCAACTCCACTTGAGGTAGTGAAAACAGTGCTGGGTTTATTGGTTTTAAATACAAGTCCATACACAGGTGCTGCACAGTCTTCCAGAAAACATATCAAAACAGAAATAACAAAACAAAAGTCCTAGCCGTGTCTCGGCTCTAACTATACCATACACCGTCTCTAACTATCAAGCTGAGCAAGCCTACCGCTTGTCAGTTTCTGTAAAGAGTTTTAAAGGGTTTTACCAACCTTTTGGCTCCTCACAAACCATCCCTGTTTGTGTGTCCCAGGCAGAGAGCAAAGGCTGTTTGCTCAGGTGAGCTTAAATTAGCCTGGAGAGGAGGACTAAGATCCGAACTGGATCTTGTATCAGAGACCTCTGAATGTGTATGAGAGGAGCCTGGGAGATGTATAAACCCCGAACAAGACTTCTCCTGGCTCTCTCTGGGACACTCTGCTACAGGCCCCAAGGATTTGGTTGACTCTCTCCACTTGTCCATTGGACTGTGGATGATAGGCAGAGGAGAAGTCCAGCTTGACTTTCAATTGACTGCAGAGAGCTCTCCAAAACTTAGATACAAATTGGATGCCTCTATCCGAGACGATGTGAGATGGAAGTCCATGAAGACGAAAAATCTGGAGGAAGAAATGTTTAGCAAGTATAGGTGCAGAAGGGAGGCCTGGAAGCGGGACAAAGTGTGCCATTTTGGAGAAACGATCCACGACCACCCATATGGTAGTGTGGCCATGGGAAGGAGGAAGGGTCGTGATGAAGTCCATAGCTATGTGGCCCCAAGGTCGTTCAGGCACAGGCAGAGGGTGAAGAAGGCCAGCAGGCTTTTGGTGAGGGGTCTTGTCTCGAGCACATATAGTACAGGCCTGTACGAAGTCCGTCACATCCTTTTTTAACGGATTGCTAGGCATGGGCCCGGTGCTCGATGCGAACCCATGTTCGCATCGAGCACCGGGTGTTCGCTCGCTCGGCGAGCCCAGAACTATTTTGGCCGCTCGCATCACGTTCGTGTGATGCGAGCGGCCCCGCAATGCATTGCGGCCGGCGCAGTGCATTGCTGGCTGATGATTGGCCAAGCATGCACTGTGACCCCGCATGCTTGGCCAATCACAGCGCCGGAAACTCGAAGAGCCATAATTGGCTACAGGCAGGACGCCTGTAGCCAATTACAGCTCAGGGGCTTTAGTACACGCCCCCTCTTATAAAAGGCCGCCACGCCGTCGGCGCCGGTCACATGCTGTTCCGGCGTAGATAGAGCAGGATCGTTCTGTGTCACTCTGCTAGATTTAGTTAGAGAGATTTACTTAGAGAGATTGAGTTAGATAGATTCATTTAGAAAGATTGATTTAGAAAGAGGGGCTTGTAGTGTGTTCGTGGCGGGCAGGCACTGGCAGGCAGTGGCAGCAAACAGAGCTCCTATATTTTGTTCCCAGAGGCACCTATAGGACTTGTAGTGTGTTCGTGGCAGGCAGGCAGAGCTCCTATATTTTGTTCCCAGAAGCACCTATAGGACTTGTAGTGTGTTCGTGGCAGGCAGGCAGAGCTCCTATATTTTGTTCCCAGAAGCACCTATAGGACTTGTAGTATGTTCGTGGCAGGCAGGCACTGGCAGCAAACAGAGCTCCTATATTTTGTTCCCAGAAGCACCTATAGGACTTGAAGTGTGTTAGTCCCATCACACAGAGCTATATTTTCTTCCCAGAAGCACCTATAGGACTTGTAGTGTGTTAGTCCCATCACACAGAGATCATATATTTTGTTCCCAGAAGCACCTATAGGACTTGAAGTGTGTTAGTCCCATCACACAGACCTATATTTTCTTCCCAGAAGCACCTATAGGACTTGAAGTGTGTTAGTCCCATCACACAGAGCTATATTTTCTTCCCAGAAGCACCTATAGGACTTGAAGTGTGTTAGTCCCATCACACAGAGATCATATATTTTGTTCCCAGAGGCACCTATAGGACTTGAAGTGTGTTAGTCCCATCACACAGACCTATATTTTCTTCCCAGAAGCACCTATAGGACTTGAAGTGTGTTAGTCCCATCACACAGAGATCATATATTTTGTTCCCAGAGGCACCTATAGGACTTGAAGTGTGTTAGTCCCATCACACAGACCTACATTTTCTTCCCAGAAGCACCTATAGGACTTGTAGTGTGTTAGTCCCATCACACAGAGATCATATATTTTGTTCCCAGAGGCACCTATAGGACTTGAAGTGTGTTAGTCCCATCACACAGACCTATATTTTCTTCCCAGAAGCACCTATAGGACTTGAAGTGTGTTAGTCCCATCACACAGAGATCATATATTTTGTTCCCAGAAGCACCTATAGGACTTGAAGTGTGTTAGTCCCATCACACAGACCTATATTTTCTTCCCAGAAGCACCTATAGGACTTGAAGTGTGTTAGTCCCATCACACAGAGATCATATATTTTGTTCCCAGAGGCACCTATAGGACTTGAAGTGTGTTAGTCCCATCACACAGACCTACATTTTCTTCCCAGAAGCACCTATAGGACTTGTAGTGTGTTAGTCCCATCACACAGAGATCATATATTTTGTTCCCAGAAGCACCTATAGGACTTGAAGTGTGTTAGTCCCATCACACAGACCTATATTTTCTTCCCAGAGGCACCTATAGGACTTGTAGTGTGTTAGTCCCATCACACAGAGATCATATATTTTGTTCCCAGAAGCACCTATAGGACTTGAAGTGTGTTAGTCCCATCACACAGAGATCATATATTTTGTTCCCAGAAGCACCTATAGGACTTGAAGTGTGTTAGTCCCATCACACAGACCTATATTTTCTTCCCAGAGGCACCTATAGGACTTGTAGTGTGTTAGTCCCATCACACAGAGATCATATATTTTGTTCCCAGAAGCACCTTTTGGACTTGAAGTGTGTTAGTCCCATCACACAGACCTATATTTTCTTCCCAGAAGCACCTATAGGACTTGAAGTGTGTTAGTCCCATCACACAGAGCTATATTTTCTTCCCAGAAGCACCTATAGGACTTGAAGTGTGTTAGTCCCATCACACAGACCTATATTTTCTTCCCAGAAGCACCTATAGGACTTGAAGTGTGTTAGTCCCATCACACAGAGATCATATATTTTGTTCCCAGAAGCACCTATAGGACTTGAAGTGTGTTAGTCCCATCACACAGACCTATATTTTCTTCCCAGAAGCAGCACCTATAGGACTTGAAGTGTGTTAGTCCCATCACACAGAGATCATATATTTTGTTCCCAGAAGCACCTATAGGACTTGAAGTGTGTTAGTCCCATCACACAGACCTATATTTTCTTCCCAGAAGCACCTATAGGACTTGAAGTGTGTTAGTCCCATCACACAGAGATCATATATTTTGTTCCCAGAAGCACCTATAGGACTTGAAGTGTGTTAGTCCCATCACACAGACCTATATTTTCTTCCCAGAAGCACCTATAGGACTTGAAGTGTGTTAGTCCCATCACACAGAGATCCTCTATTTTCTTTGCAGAAGCACCCATAGGACTTCTAGTGTGTTAGTGGCATCACACAGAGCTCCTATATTTTCTTCTCAGCAGCACCCACAGGACTTCTAGTGTGTTAGTGGCATCACACAGAGCCAAGAACACAGGGCAGGCAGGCTCTGTTTCTAGTGGACGTGGCCGTGGCCGTGGACGTGGTCGTGCATCGTCATCAGCACGTGGCCATGGGACACGCGCGTCTTTGTTTTCGGCAGCTGGACATGTGGAGCCGCATCATGCTGAAGGCTTGGTAGAATGGATGACCAAGCCCTCCTCATCCTCCTCATCCTCTCTCACCCAGGCTCAGGGTACTGGCAGAGCAGCTGCCAACGCGTACTCAATGGCATCATCAGCCACCCCTTCCCTAGACCCACCATGTCCTCCTGAGGAGTCCCCCGAACTCTTTGAGCACAGTGTTGGGTACATGCTCCAGGAGGATGCCCAACGATTCGAAGGCTCGGATGATGATACCCAGCTTGAGGAATCTGGCAGTACTGTTCCACCAGCTGCAGCTTACTGCCAGGTTTGCTCTAGTGGTGAAGAGGGAGGGGATGATGAGGTCACTGACTCCACGTGGGTGCCTGAAGGGAGAGAGGATGAGGAGGAGGACGAGGAGGAGGAGGATGCGGCGTCACATGTCCAACGAGGCAGGATGCCCCCTGGAGGCCAGGTAGAGGCCAGCACAGCAACTGTACAACACCGCAGAGCTCCGCCTGTGCAGGGCGCTGCCTCTGCACGTTATCAGAAAAGTTCTTTGGTGTGGGCCTTTTTTGAGACGAGTGCATCAGATCGCACCACTGCTATTTGCAATATTTGTCTCAAGCGTATCTCGCGTGGCCAAAACATCAGCCGCTTGGGCACCACAAGCATGACCAGACATATGTCGACCTGCCATGCAGCTCGTTGGCAGGCACACATAAAAGACCCACACCAAAGAACTAAGCGGACCTCTCCTTGCTCCTCATCAGCTGGGATCTCCATCCCCACTACACCTTCAGTCCTCTCTGAAAGCTGCTCTGAGAGGACTGAAGGTGTAGAATTAGGTGTGTCACAACCAAGTACTTGCAGTACACCGACGTCCGATTGCAGCAGGCAAATTTCCCTGCCCCAGCTGCTGGACCGTAGAAAGAAGTACACTCCCAGCCATCCACATGCCCAGCGGTTGAATGCTAGCTTGGCTAAATTGCTAGCACTTCAACTGCTGCCTTTTCAGTTGGTAGACTCGGCCCCCTTCCGTGAGTTTGTTCAATGTGCGGTTCCTCAGTGGCAGGTTCCCAAACGCCACTTTTTCTCACGGAAGGCGATTCCGTCTCTCTACCGGCATGTGGAAGGCAATGTCCATGCCTCGCTGGACAGGGCGGTCAGCGGTAAGGTGCATATTACCGCTGACTCATGGTCCAGCAGGCATGGACAGGGACGGTACCTTTCTTTCACGGCCCATTGGGTCACTCTATTGGCAGCTGGGAGGGATGCAGGACAAGGTGCAGTAGTGTTGGAGGTTGTTCCGCCACCACGCCTCCAAAACGCTACTACTGCTACTGGTTGTGACACACCTCTCTCCTCCACCCCCTCCTCTTCTTCTTCCTCCAGTGCTCTGTCCTTGGAACCAGCGGTGCTCCGTAGGCGTACAAGGGGCTACGCAAGTACGCAGGCAAAAAGATGCCATGCCGTGCTTGCGCTGGTGTGTTTGGGGGACAGGAGCCACACTGGGCCAGAGGTTCTGGCAGCTCTGCAGGGGCAGGCCGAGAGGTGGTTGACGCCACGTCAGCTTAAGCCAGGAATGGTCGTTTCTGACAATGGCACCAACCTCCTCTCCGCCCTGCGACAGGGGCAGCTCACCCATGTGCCCTGCATGGCTCACGTCCTCAACCTGGTGGTGCAGCGGTTCTTGGGCAGGTTCCCAGGCTTACAGGATGTCCTGAGGCAGGCCAGGAAAGTCTGTGTGCATTTCCGCCGATCTTATAATGCCAGTGCTCGGCTGACTGAGCTGCAAAAGGAGCTGAACCTGCCCAAGAACCGCCTAATATGTGACATGCCCACCAGGTGGAACTCAACGTTGGCCATGCTGCAGCGACTGCACACGCAGCAGAGGGCCATCAATGAGTACCTTTGCGACTACGGCACCAGGACAGGGTCAGGGGAGCTTGGTTTTTTTTCCCCACGTCAGTGGAGCATGATCAGGGATGCATGCACTGTCCTCTCACCATTTGAGGAGGCCACGAGGATGGTGAGCAGTGACAGTGCATGCATCAGTGACACTGTCCCTCTTGTCCACCTGTTGGATTTCTTTCGGGATGCCAACCCGACTGAACACCATAAACAGTTCTTTGGCAATGTTTTTAGCAGACGCGGCGTGTAAGGGAACTGCTTCATGGTAGCGGGTAGCATAATCCATGATTACGAGGATATGCTGATGACCCCTGGCAGACTTGGGAAGTGGGCCCACAAGGTCCATGGCAATCCTCTCAAAGGGCACTTCAATGATAGGCAAAGGTACTAAAGGACTTCGGAAGTGGGATAGTGGGGCTGACATCTGACACACAGGACAGGATTGACAATAATTCTTAACATCTTTCTGTATCCCGGGCCAGTAAAACCTGCGCAACACCCTTTCAGTAGTTTTTTCAACCCCTAAATGGCCTCCTAGCAAGTGCCCATGGGCAAGTTCTAACACCAGCCGTCTGTATGGCTTAGGGACCACCAACTGTTCAACCACTTCATCATTCATTTTACATACACGATACAGTAAATCCTCATTGCTGCTGAAATAAGGAAAACAGGGCCTGTCCCCGGGTTCGACAGGTACATCATTAATCACTATTACATTTTCCCAGGCCCTGGAAAGGGTATGGTCTTTTCTCTGCTCAGTACCAAAATGTTCCTTATGCACATTAAGGTCATCAAACTCTAACATAGGCTCGGGTCAGCAGACGGCTGTCCGGCTCTACTGGTAGTAGGGACTTCCTCAGGGTCCTCCAGCTCTCCTGCCATAACCGATAGAGGAAAACCCGGGGAGCCCTGAGAAGAGTCCCCTGAACCCACCTTGTCAGTAGTGGCCAGGAATTCTGGCTCTGCGACTGAGTTGGGTACTGCGACCGGGTTGGGATGATCCCACAGTTCCCAGAACTTAGGGAAGTCCCTACCAATGATGGCCTCATGCACCAAGTGGGGAACAAGTCCAACCGGATGGGTCACTGTACCTAAACCAGTTTTAAACTGAACAGTGGTTACAGGATACTCCCGGGTATTCCCATGTATACAGATCACAGCAACATTTTTAGCATGATAATTCACAGGTTCAATAATTTCAGCTGTAACCAAAGTCACTAGACTTCCAGAGTCCAGCAAGGCTGTAATAGGCTTATCATTCACAGTCATTTGGCACATTGGTTTTCTCATATTTGGCGTTGCAGTGCATGAAACCGCTGTAAACATAGACTGCCTTCTAATAGATAAATCACACTGCATTGGTTCATCTGTCAATGGACAATTTGCCGCAACATGTCCCATTTCTTGGCAACGAAAACACCTGACGTTTCCCCAGTTTGGTTTGCTGACAGGCACCGGCTTCCCTTGTTTGGGAGGCCAAGCTTCAGTCCTGGCACCAAAAATCCTCCCCCCTATTTCCTTGCCATGCTTACCACCCACTTCCCCTGGAACAGTCTTACCGGTTGCCTGGGGAGACCGTGGCTTTGGGCGGAAAGTCCGTGCGGCTGTAGGGGTGGTGACCAGGTTCTTTGCAGCAAAATACCTTTCAACAAGTTCCACCAGGTGGTTTGCCGAATTGGGGTCTCCTTGACTCACCCACTCCTGCAGAGGAATGGGTAGTGACCTCAGAAACTGGTCCATGACCACACGCTCCACTATTTGTGGCCCAGACAGGGACTCCGGCTGTAGCCATTTCCTCACCAGGTGAATTAGGTCGAACATCTGCGATCTTGGGGGCTTCTCGTCTTGGAAGGACCAGCTGTGGACCCGCTGTGCTCGAACTGCCAAAGTGACACCAAGTCGTGCCAGTATTTCCTGTTTGACCTTTTCATAGTCTGCTGCTTCTGCTGACTCCAAATCATAGTAGGCCTTCTGCGATTCCCCAGTAAGCAACGGGGCGAGCAGTCCTGCCCACTGGGTTTTAGGCCAACCTTCCCTCTCAGCGGTCCGTTCAAACGTTAGCAGAAAGGCCTCTGGATCATCATCTGTAGTCATCTTGGACAAAAAGCGAGCCACATGGATGGCTGAGGGCTTGTCTCCAATATTATCAATGTTAGCAGGTGACCACTGTGCTATTGTCTCCACAACCTCAGACAAGGTTTTCCTATCTGCTTTTGCATCAGTGGCTAGCTGTTCAAACAGCCTCTGCGATTGCTCCTGTGCGATAGCATTAGCTTGCTGTTGTGCCGCATGGAGTGCAGCGTTTGTTTTCTGCTGTGCAGCGTTTGCTTGCTGTAGTGCAGCATTTGTTTTCTGCTGTTCAGCGGTTGCTTGCTGTTGTGCAGCGTTTGCTTGCTGTTGTGCAGCGTGGAGTGCAGCGTTTGTTTTCTGCAGTGCAGCGTTTGTTTGCTGTTGCGCAGCGTTGGATATCATCAACTGTTTTAGGATTTCCTCCATGTTTAGTCACTCTAGGTACTGGCCTTTTAAGTAGTAACTTACTACAGCTGCCCGCTGAAATCCACCATATGTAACCTGGGAGACAGGTAGCAGGTACAAAGCTCCCTGGGATGAGCTGTTTATTTAGGCACAGATACCAACTCCACTTGAGGTAGTGAAAACAGTGCTGGGTTTATTGGTTTTAAATACAAGTCCATACACAGGTGCTGCACAGTCTTCCAGAAAACATATCAAAACAGAAATAACAAAACAAAAGTCCTAGCCGTGTCTCGGCTCTAACTATACCATACACCGTCTCTAACTATCAAGCTGAGCAAGCCTACCGCTTGTCAGTTTCTGTAAAGAGTTTTAAAGGGTTTTACCAACCTTTTGGCTCCTCACAAACCATCCCTGTTTGTGTGTCCCAGGCAGAGAGCAAAGGCTGTTTGCTCAGGTGAGCTTAAATTAGCCTGGAGAGGAGGACTAAGATCCGAACTGGATCTTGTATCAGAGACCTCTGAATGTGTATGAGAGGAGCCTGGGAGATGTATAAACCCCGAACAAGACTTCTCCTGGCTCTCTCTGGGACACTCTGCTACAGGCCCCAAGGATTTGGTTGACTCTCTCCACTTGTCCATTGGACTGTGGATGATAGGCAGAGGAGAAGTCCAGCTTGACTTTCAATTGACTGCAGAGAGCTCTCCAAAACTTAGATACAAATTGGATGCCTCTATCCGAGACGATGTGAGATGGAAGTCCATGAAGACGAAAAATCTGGAGGAAGAAATGTTTAGCAAGTATAGGTGCAGAAGGGAGGCCTGGAAGCGGGACAAAGTGTGCCATTTTGGAGAAACGATCCACGACCACCCATATGGTAGTGTGGCCATGGGAAGGAGGAAGGGTCGTGATGAAGTCCATAGCTATGTGGCCCCAAGGTCGTTCAGGCACAGGCAGAGGGTGAAGAAGGCCAGCAGGCTTTTGGTGAGGGGTCTTGTCTCGAGCACATATAGTACAGGCCTGTACGAAGTCCGTCACATCCTTTTTTAACGGATTGCTAGGCATGGGCCCGGTGCTCGATGCGAACCCATGTTCGCATCGAGCACCGGGTGTTCGCTCGCTCGGCGAGCCCAGAACTATTTTGGCCGCTCGCATCACGTTCGTGTGATGCGAGCGGCCCCGCAATGCATTGCGGCCGGCGCAGTGCATTGCTGGCTGATGATTGGCCAAGCATGCACTGTGACCCCGCATGCTTGGCCAATCACAGCGCCGGAAACTCGAAGAGCCATAATTGGCTACAGGCAGGACGCCTGTAGCCAATTACAGCTCAGGGGCTTTAGTACACGCCCCCTCTTATAAAAGGCCGCCACGCCGTCGGCGCCGGTCACATGCTGTTCCGGCGTAGATAGAGCAGGATCGTTCTGTGTCACTCTGCTAGATTTAGTTAGAGAGATTTACTTAGAGAGATTGAGTTAGATAGATTCATTTAGAAAGATTGATTTAGAAAGAGGGGCTTGTAGTGTGTTCGTGGCGGGCAGGCACTGGCAGGCAGTGGCAGCAAACAGAGCTCCTATATTTTGTTCCCAGAGGCACCTATAGGACTTGTAGTGTGTTCGTGGCAGGCAGGCAGAGCTCCTATATTTTGTTCCCAGAAGCACCTATAGGACTTGTAGTGTGTTCGTGGCAGGCAGGCAGAGCTCCTATATTTTGTTCCCAGAAGCACCTATAGGACTTGTAGTATGTTCGTGGCAGGCAGGCACTGGCAGCAAACAGAGCTCCTATAATTTGTTCCCAGAAGCACCTATAGGACTTGAAGTGTGTTAGTCCCATCACACAGAGCTATATTTTCTTCCCAGAAGCACCTATAGGACTTGTAGTGTGTTAGTCCCATCACACAGAGATCATATATTTTGTTCCCAGAAGCACCTATAGGACTTGAAGTGTGTTAGTCCCATCACACAGACCTATATTTTCTTCCCAGAAGCACCTATAGGACTTGAAGTGTGTTAGTCCCATCACACAGAGCTATATTTTCTTCCCAGAAGCACCTATAGGACTTGAAGTGTGTTAGTCCCATCACACAGAGATCATATATTTTGTTCCCAGAGGCACCTATAGGACTTGAAGTGTGTTAGTCCCATCACACAGACCTATATTTTCTTCCCAGAAGCACCTATAGGACTTGAAGTGTGTTAGTCCCATCACACAGAGATCATATATTTTGTTCCCAGAGGCACCTATAGGACTTGAAGTGTGTTAGTCCCATCACACAGACCTACATTTTCTTCCCAGAAGCACCTATAGGACTTGTAGTGTGTTAGTCCCATCACACAGAGATCATATATTTTGTTCCCAGAGGCACCTATAGGACTTGAAGTGTGTTAGTCCCATCACACAGACCTATATTTTCTTCCCAGAAGCACCTATAGGACTTGAAGTGTGTTAGTCCCATCACACAGAGATCATATATTTTGTTCCCAGAAGCACCTATAGGACTTGAAGTGTGTTAGTCCCATCACACAGACCTATATTTTCTTCCCAGAAGCACCTATAGGACTTGAAGTGTGTTAGTCCCATCACACAGAGATCATATATTTTGTTCCCAGAGGCACCTATAGGACTTGAAGTGTGTTAGTCCCATCACACAGACCTACATTTTCTTCCCAGAAGCACCTATAGGACTTGTAGTGTGTTAGTCCCATCACACAGAGATCATATATTTTGTTCCCAGAAGCACCTATAGGACTTGAAGTGTGTTAGTCCCATCACACAGACCTATATTTTCTTCCCAGAGGCACCTATAGGACTTGTAGTGTGTTAGTCCCATCACACAGAGATCATATATTTTGTTCCCAGAAGCACCTATAGGACTTGAAGTGTGTTAGTCCCATCACACAGAGATCATATATTTTGTTCCCAGAAGCACCTATAGGACTTGAAGTGTGTTAGTCCCATCACACAGACCTATATTTTCTTCCCAGAGGCACCTATAGGACTTGTAGTGTGTTAGTCCCATCACACAGAGATCATATATTTTGTTCCCAGAAGCACCTTTGGGACTTGAAGTGTGTTAGTCCCATCACACAGACCTATATTTTCTTCCCAGAAGCACCTATAGGACTTGAAGTGTGTTAGTCCCATCACACAGAGCTATATTTTCTTCCCAGAAGCACCTATAGGACTTGAAGTGTGTTAGTCCCATCACACAGACCTATATTTTCTTCCCAGAAGCACCTATAGGACTTGAAGTGTGTTAGTCCCATCACACAGAGATCATATATTTTGTTCCCAGAAGCACCTATAGGACTTGAAGTGTGTTAGTCCCATCACACAGACCTATATTTTCTTCCCAGAAGCAGCACCTATAGGACTTGAAGTGTGTTAGTCCCATCACACAGAGATCATATATTTTGTTCCCAGAAGCACCTATAGGACTTGAAGTGTGTTAGTCCCATCACACAGACCTATATTTTCTTCCCAGAAGCACCTATAGGACTTGA
Source organism: Lithobates sylvaticus (assembly GCA_028564925.1). NCBI lineage: Eukaryota > Metazoa > Chordata > Amphibia > Anura > Ranidae > Lithobates > Lithobates sylvaticus. The sequence continues at coordinate 146,105,010 of CM053027.1, forward strand.
AGTGTGTTAGTCCCATCACACAGAGATCATATATTTTGTTCCCAGAAGCACCTATAGGACTTGAAGTGTGTTAGTCCCATCACACAGACCTATATTTTCTTCCCAGAAGCACCTATAGGACTTGAAGTGTGTTAGTCCCATCACACAGAGATCCTCTATTTTCTTTGCAGAAGCACCCATAGGACTTCTAGTGTGTTAGTGGCATCACACAGAGCTCCTATATTTTCTTCTCAGCAGCACCCACAGGACTTCTAGTGTGTTAGTGGCATCACACAGAGCCAAGAACACAGGGCAGGCAGGCTCTGTTTCTAGTGGACGTGGCCGTGGCCGTGGACGTGGTCGTGCATCGTCATCAGCACGTGGCCATGGGACACGCGCGTCTTTGTTTTCGGCAGCTGGACATGTGGAGCCGCATCATGCTGAAGGCTTGGTAGAATGGATGACCAAGCCCTCCTCATCCTCCTCATCCTCTCTCACCCAGGCTCAGGGTACTGGCAGAGCAGCTGCCAACGCGTACTCAATGGCATCATCAGCCACCCCTTCCCTAGACCCACCATGTCCTCCTGAGGAGTCCCCCGAACTCTTTGAGCACAGTGTTGGGTACATGCTCCAGGAGGATGCCCAACGATTCGAAGGCTCGGATGATGATACCCAGCTTGAGGAATCTGGCAGTACTGTTCCACCAGCTGCAGCTTACTGCCAGGTTTGCTCTAGTGGTGAAGAGGGAGGGGATGATGAGGTCACTGACTCCACGTGGGTGCCTGAAGGGAGAGAGGATGAGGAGGAGGACGAGGAGGAGGAGGATGCGGCGTCACATGTCCAACGAGGCAGGATGCCCCCTGGAGGCCAGGTAGAGGCCAGCACAGCAACTGTACAACACCGCAGAGCTCCGCCTGTGCAGGGCGCTGCCTCTGCACGTTATCAGAAAAGTTCTTTGGTGTGGGCCTTTTTTGAGACGAGTGCATCAGATCGCACCACTGCTATTTGCAATATTTGTCTCAAGCGTATCTCGCGTGGCCAAAACATCAGCCGCTTGGGCACCACAAGCATGACCAGACATATGTCGACCTGCCATGCAGCTCGTTGGCAGGCACACATAAAAGACCCACACCAAAGAACTAAGCGGACCTCTCCTTGCTCCTCATCAGCTGGGATCTCCATCCCCACTACACCTTCAGTCCTCTCTGAAAGCTGCTCTGAGAGGACTGAAGGTGTAGAATTAGGTGTGTCACAACCAAGTACTTGCAGTACACCAACGTCCGATTGCAGCAGGCAAATTTCCCTGCCCCAGCTGCTGGACCGTAGAAAGAAGTACACTCCCAGCCATCCACATGCCCAGCGGTTGAATGCTAGCTTGGCTAAATTGCTAGCACTTCAACTGCTGCCTTTTCAGTTGGTAGACTCGGCCCCTTCCGTGAGTTTGTTCAATGTGCGGTTCCTCAGTGGCAGGTTCCCAAACGCCCTTTTTCTCACGGAAGGCGATTCCGTCTCTCTACCGGCATGTGGAAGGCAATGTCCATGCCTCGCTGGA
>CM053027.1:146107038-146137104 GCA_028564925.1 Lithobates sylvaticus
ATCATGTGCAAAGAATACAATCAGGAACAAAGAGAATTAAAAAAAAAAAAAACGTTTTTTTTTCCTCGTGCATGAGTGGATGGTGGAAATCTGCAAAGTTTGGATGATAGAGCAGGGTTAGGCAACCTTGGCCCTCCAGCTGTGGTGAAACTACAAATCCCATCATGCCTCTGCCTCTAATGCCCCGTACACACGGTCGGAAAATCCGACCACAAAATCCATCGGATTTTTTCCGACGGAATTTGTCCGACACTGGTGTTGCATACACACGGTCGGACAAAGTTGTCGGAAAATCCGATCATTCTGAACGTGGTGACGTTTGTTGCCTACGACGGGACTACGTAGAGGCTAGTAGCCAATAGCTTTGGTCTTGTAATGTGATCTGAGCATGCGTGGCACTTTGTCCGTCGGAATTCGCTACACACGATCGGAAAAAGTCCGATAGGACTTTGTTGTCGGAAAATTTGAGAGCAGGAGATAAAACTTTGTCCGTCGGAGAATCCGACGGAAAATGTCCGATGGAGCCTACACACGGTCAGAATTTCCGACAACATTGTCCAATAGGACATTTTCCGTCGGAAAATCCGACCGTGTGTATGGGGCATAAGAGTCATGCCTGGTATTGTCAGGGTCTTGCAATCTCTCATGGGACTTGTAGTTTCAATACAGCTGGAGGGTCGAGGTTGCCTACCCCTCTGAGATAGAGGACACAATGCATCCTATTATCATTCTAAAGACCTCAGAAAAAGGTAAGAAAAATAGGATAAAATGCTACTGGAGTGATGTCAAAGGAGAGAGGAACTTGGGAAGGACCACCTGGAGTTGGGATTTTAAGGTGTCCTTTTATGAAGCAGTGGAATCTATTAACTGCTTCATTCTCCGGCATTCACAGAGGAGATCTTTCTCCTCTGTGTACCAGTTCATGAAGCGGAGTAGATCGCTTCACCCTGGGAGGAGTGGAGTGATCTACAAATGCTTCAAACAGTGGAGAATGGCCCCTGATACTGGAATCCCGTGAGACTTTACGAGATTATATATATATAAAAATATATATACAGCTAATATATAATAATAAAATATGATATATTATATATTAATACACACACACACATATATACATGCACACACATTATATATATATATACATATACACATTATATATATATATATATATATATATATATATATATATATATATATATATATATATATATATATATATATATGTTGTACAGGACGCCAAGGTTGGGTCCTGGACGGGTGCTATATAGCACCAGTATTTGGGCTGTGGTCCCTTTAAAGGAGTCGCAGCATTGCTCAGGGGGTCACCCAAAATGGGTGAGGGGTTCCGGGAGTAGCCAAGCAGGAGAGGACTGACTCGCAGTCCTCTCTAGGTTAATAATAGTTATTTGGGACCCGGAATTTGGGAGGCTCTGAAGAGATATTCGGGTGGGAAAAGAGCCTCCCTCCCTGACCACAATGATTCAGCACACAGGGGGTTAAGGGCCTCCAGGAAGACAGCTCAAAAGACAGGAAGTAGGGAAGAGTTGTTGGTGTGAGGAGGAGTAGGTGATTACACCTGTTAGCTGAGCTGTGTGGATGTCTGGAGGCTGCTAAAAGAACCTGCTGCAAAAACTGTATGTGTTTTCCTTAAACTTTGTTTTTGTGCTGAAGATAAGCTGTTTTTTTGTTATGCTGAAGATAAGCGGACTTTGTTTTTGTACTTTACCTGTGCGCTGAAGAAAGCCTTATTTTGATTTTTCTTTCAAATAAATGTCTTTTATTTTACAACTGACGGTTTATGCACTTAATCCCGTGGAGCTATTGTCCCCAAAGTTCACAACTGGTGTCTTGGATGCTGGCAAAAGTGCATTTGCAGCCGCAAAAACCGTTTAAAACTAAACTGACATTTAAAGAGACAGTGTACAAATGGCATGTCGTGGGTGAAGTCAGCTCAGACGCTGCAAACAACAGGTAAAGGCATGGAGGAGGTCATCAGGGCTTTGGCGCAAGCCACCGTGACCCAGCAGCAAGCCACCGTGACCCAGCAGCAAGCTTCAGCAGATGCAAACCGTCGCCATGAGGAAGCGATGGCTCAGCTGCAGCAGGCCCTGGCACAGGCTATAGCTGCACAGCAGGAAAACACACGGTTGCTAGCCGCCCAGTTTACTGCTCAGCAGGAGTCCACTCAAACACAGATGACTGCCTTACAGGAGGCAGTGCAGCGGCTGGCTCAGGGACGAGAACAATCGGTCGTTGCCGTTGGCAACCAAGTGTCTGTGAGAGCCAACCATTTCTTACAAAAACTGACACCCAGCGATGACGTAGAGGCCTTTCTCACCACCTTTGAGAGGATAGCGGAGAGAGAGGGGTGGCCCCGTGACCAATGGGCCGGCATTATCTCTCCTTTTCTCACCGGTGACCCGCAAAAGGCCTACTTTGACCTCCCAACTGAACATATCAGCAACTATGAGCATCTGAAGACAGAGATCCTGGCCCGCCTAGGAGTGACCATGGCTGTCCGGGCTCAGAGGGTGCATCGCTGGCGGTACAAACTTGACCGACCACCCAGGTCTCAAATGCATGAACTGATACAGCTGGTTAAAAAATGGCTGCAGCCAGAAAAACTGTCAGGCCCACAAATGGTGGAACGGGTGGTGATGGACTGGTACCTGCGGTCCCTGCCAGATGACCTACAGCGCTGGGTAAGCCATGGAGACCCTGCAACCGCTGACCAGCTGGTTGAGCTGGTTGAAAGGTACACCGTGGTGGAGGACCTGCTTGGGCCTGCCAAACGTCGGGAACCCACACCAAGGGCAACAAGACCGGCCACGGCACCTAGGAGAGAAGCCCTGCTAGACATTGGAACCCGCAACCCTGCACCATCTTCTGCAGAACCTCGAAGGTTGGTTCCTGTTCCTAGGATGGGAGGCCTACAGTGTTGGCGATGTCGGTCCTGGGGGCATACCCGGGCACAATGCCCACTTCAGGAGGAGCCGATGGATTGCGGGACTGGTCGGAGAAGCTCCTTCTATGTGCAAAGAGCGTGTACCACTCATCTTGATCTGGCTGAAGGACGGTTCGAGTGTGAAGTGTGGGTGAACCACCTTCCTGCCAGGGCCCTACTAGACTCCGGGAGCATGGTAACACTGGTACATGCCAGGGTGATTGGGAGACTTGGCCCCGTAAATAAAACTCTGCGCGTAGTGTGTATCCATGGGGATACCAGGGAGTACCCCCTGGTTCCTGTGACGGTTTCTTATGGACGTACCTCAGTGACACAAGAGGTTGGGGTGGTAAATAGTTTAATACATGATATTATAGTGGGGCGGGACTGTCCGCTATTCCTCGAACTGTGGAACCAGGCACAGATGGGGCTGCCAGGAGAACTGGGGACACTGGGCCTGGAAGAGATGGAGTCTGAGGGGTCTAGGTCTGAAACCCCCACAACACACCCCTCTAAAACAGAGATACCTGTCACTAATAAGGATATTGCAGAGAATGTTAATTTGAATGACAATGTTTCTGTTTCAGGCCTCAATACCGAGTTGACTTCTGAGGGGGGGGAAGCCTTCCCATTACAGGTTATGCTGGGGGAGGATGATGAGGAGCTCTCCCCGTTGCAGTTCCCAGTTGAGGAGGGTGAAGGGGAAACATCCTCAAGGTCAGTGCATCCAGACCTGGACGTACCCAGGGGTGCGTTTGGCACCGCCCAGTTGCAGGATCCTACCTTGGTCAATGCTCGAGAGCAGGTTTCTGTTGTTGATGGGGTCCCACAAATACCAGGGGCAGAGCAAAGGTTTCCTCATTTTGCATTAAAGGGGGATTTGGTTTATCGAGTGGCTGAAAGCCGAGAGGAAACTGTAGAGCAGTTACTGGTTCCCCAACCATATAGGCGGATGCTACTTGACCTAGCCCACAATGACGCACTGGGAGGACACTTGGGGGCAGAGAAAACGGAGGCCAGGATAACCGACCGGTTTTACTGGCCAGGGGTGAAGGCCGAGGTTAAAAGATATTGTGCATCTTGTCCCATTTGCCAGTTAACTGCCCCAGGGCCACACTATAGAAGCCCTCTGGTACCCTTGCCGATTATTGAGGTTCCGTTTGAGCGGATCGCCATGGATCTCGTGGGACCCCTGGTAAAGTCGGCAAGGGGGCACCAATATATATTAGTCATCCTAGACTACGCAACCAGGTATCCAGAAGCAGTTCCTTTGAGGAAAGCCTCCTCTAAGGCCATTGCCAAGGAGTTATTCCAAATGTTTTCACGAACTGGATTCCCCAGGGAGATACTTACGGACCAGGGCACCCCTTTTATGTCAAAGGTGATGGCGGACTTGTGCAGACTATTTCAGATCAAGCAGTTGCGGACGTCCGTCTATCACCCGCAGACCGATGGCCTAGTTGAGAGGTTTAATAAAACTCTAAAGTCCATGTTAAAAAGAGTGGTCCAGAAAGACGGGAAGGATTGGGATATGTTACTCCCTGCCCTCTTGTTTGCCATCCGGGAGGTTCCACAAGCGTCCACGGGCTTCTCACCGTTTGAGTTAGTGTATGGACGAAGGCCCCGGGGGTTGCTGGACCTAGTCAAAGAAACATGGGAAAGTGAATCCTCACCACACAAGACCGTGGTAGAGCATATCTCTCAAATGCGAGAGAGGGTGGCTAAGGTGATGCCGCTGGTGAGGGAGCACATGCAGAAGGCTCAGGATGCCCAAAGAAGGGTGTATAACAGATCGGCTAAAATTAGACAGTTTCAAGTAGGAGACCGGGTGGCTGTCCTAATACCCACAGTGGAGAGCAAGTTCTTGGCCAGGTGGCAAGGCCCGTTTGAGGTAATAGAAAAAGTGGGTGAGGTGAACTACAAGGTACACCAGCCAGGGAAAAGAAAACCATACCAGATCTATCACGTAAATCTGTTGAAACCCTGGAGAGACAGAGAACAGGTATCCGCTGTGGTAGCAGTACAGTCAGGGGACCATGCAGGAATCGACCTGGTGCAGGTGGCTGCTACCCTAACTAGGCCCCAAACCCAGCAAGCAAAAGAGTTTCTGCAAAGAAATAGGGACATGTTTTCAGGGTTGCCGGGTCTCACCAACGTCATCGAGCATGACATTGTGACGGAACCCTGTATAAAAATCCGGTTAAGGCCTTACCGTATCCCAGAAGCTCATAGAGTGGCAGTGTCTGAAGAGGTCAAGAGAATGCTCGAGCTTGGAGTCATTGAAGAGTCGCAGAGCGAGTGGTCGAGTCCAATCGTGTTGGTACCCAAACCCAACGGCACCCTCCGCTTCTGCAACGACTTCAGAAAACTTAATGAAATCTCCAAGTTTGATGCTTATCCAATGCCACGGGTAGATGAGCTAATTGAGAGGTTAGGTCCAGCCAGGTATATAACCACGCTAGACCTCACAAAAGGGTATTGGCAGATTCCCCTGACCAAGAAAGCCAGGGAGAAAACAGCTTTCTCTACCCCGGAAGGCCACTTCCAGTACAAAAGAATGCCATTTGGTCTACACTCTGCCCCCGCTACATTCCAAAGGGCCATGGACAAAACTTTGCGTCCACATCAACGGTATACTTCGGTTTACCTAGATGACATAGTCATTTTTAGCACTGATTGGGAGTCCCATCTTCCCCGAGTTCAGGCAGTCGTAGACTCCTTGAGAAGAGCAGGATTCACCATCAATCCGGAGAAGTGCGCGATTGGAGTAGAGGAAGCCAAGTACCTAGGGTACATTGTGGGTAGAGGACTGGTGAAGCCCCAAATGAGTAAGGTAGAAGCCATACAGAACTGGCCCCGCCCCCTATCCAAGAAGCAGGTCAGAGCGTTTTTGGGCATAGTTGGCTACTACCGGAGGTTTGTCCCCAACTTTGCCACCATTGCTGCACCATTGACGGACTTGACCAAAGGCAGAAAGTCAGTGATGGTACAGTGGAATGACGATGCCGAAAAAGCTTTCCAGAAGCTTAAGACGGCATTGTGCCGGGATCCGGTGCTTGTGGCTCCAGATTTTTCTAAAGATTTTGTAGTACAGACAGATGCTTCAAGTGAAGGGCTAGGAGCAGTCCTGTCTCAAGTGATCAATGGGGAAGAGCACCCCATAGTTTTTCTAAGTAGGAAGCTGACGGCAGCGGAGAAAAACTATGCGGTGGTGGAGCGGGAGTGTCTTGCCATCAAGTGGGCTTTAGACTCTTTACGGTATTTCCTCCTAGGTAGAAGGTTCCGCCTAGTGTCCGACCATGCCCCACTGACCTGGATGAGACAAAACAAAAACACCAATGCCAGGGTGACAAGGTGGTTCCTTTCTCTCCAGGAGTTCAATTTTGTGGTAGAGCACAGACCAGGGAGACAGCATCAGAACGCCGATGCCCTCTCCCGGGTCCATTGTATGATGTCGAGTAGTGCCTCCAACACCTCCGCGTTGAGGCAGAGGGGGGGGATATGTACAGGACGCCAAGGTTGGGTCCTGGACGGGTGCTATATAGCACCAGTATTTGGGCTGTGGTCCCTTTAAAGGAGTCGCAGCATTGCTCAGGGGGTCACCCAAAATGGGTGAGGGGTTCCGGGAGTAGCCAAGCAGGAGAGGACTGACTCGCAGTCCTCTCTAGGTTAATAATAGTTATTTGGGACCCGGAATTTGGGAGGCTCTGAAGAGATATTCGGGTGGGAAAAGAGCCTCCCTCCCTGACCACAATGATTCAGCACACAGGGGGTTAAGGGCCTCCAGGAAGACAGCTCAAAAGACAGGAAGTAGGGAAGAGTTGTTGTGTGTGAGGAGGAGTAGGTGATTACACCTGTTAGCTGAGCTGTGTGGATGTCTGGAGGCTGCTAAAAGAACCTGCTGCAAAAACTGTATGTGTTTTCCTTAAACTTTGTTTTTGTGCTGAAGATAAGCTGTTTTTTTGTTATGCTGAAGATAAGCGGACTTTGTTTTTGTACTTTACCTGTGCGCTGAAGAAAGCCTTATTTTGATTTTTCTTTCAAATAAATGTCTTTTATTTTACAACTGACGGTTTATGCACTTAATCCCGTGGAGCTATTGTCCCCAAAGTTCACAATGTATACACATATATATGACAGGGGGACATGGTTACAGTGTTGGGGGGTCTGAACTATAATATCTTTAAATAAGAGAAAATTCCTATCATAACCTGTGCACTCACAAATGCCAGATCCATGTCATAAATAGTGTTGGGCGAACGGTTTGGCCCGAACGTTGGCTGGGGAAATCTCACCATCATCATTGTGTGTGAAATATTCAGTAATATATTCTGTTATTTGGGGTGATGCTATGGGATCCGTGAGCATGGAGTCATTCAGTCTCCAAGCCCCCGCAGCCCCGGGGAGGCCAATGTGAGAAAAGATGCAGGACACCATTTGATGATCCGACCATGGGCAAGCATGAATTCTAGCCAAGGTGGAGTTGGCTATCATAACAGTTGTAGAAAAAATGTAGTCCAACCCAGAGTAACTATTGTGGGGGTGGGAGTAAAATGTATACTCCCTACACCCTCCAGGTGTCTAACAGTTAGTGGGATCAAATTTGGTACTGAAGTGATTTTGGGAATACATTAGCTGTATGGCCTGTATTACTTTTGTGTAGGTCTGAGTGTGCCACTAGGTTGAAATCCCCACCCACAAGCATATGTGGGGAGTGATATCTATCCAGCGTTAGATAAAAGTTTAAAAAATGAAGCTTGAGCATCATTTGGAGTGTATACTGATGCTATGGTGATACTCTTACCCTGGATACATCCCTTTACAATCACAAAACGGCTGTCTGGGTCCTTATAGACCTGTTGTACCTCAAGCATAACCGTATTCCTAATGAAAATCGCAGCACCATGGGCTCTGGACTCATATGTGGTGTAGTATCTTGGTTGAAAGGCCCTGTCAAAATAGTGTGGATGGTTTTGTGAGGAGAAATGCGTCTCCTGGAGAAGCAATATATCAGCCCCCAACCGTTTGTATGCCCGAAAGGCTTTCCTCCTTTTATTTGGGGAGTTAAATCCCTTCAGGTTGTGGGAAATTATTTTAATACCCATAATTTGAGAATATTAGGAAGTTTAGGAGGCTTAGGGCTAAAGATGAGTCCAGAACACGTTGGCGCCTGCGGGTTAAGACTAGCAAACCACTTTGTTGTGTTCAAAAATATTAACCTGACCATGTTCCAAGCTAACTGTGAGTCAGCAACAGGTACCCTGAATAGTTACAGTAGTATAGCAGTCTCAATAACAGACATTATGCATGAAAATGCTAAGCCATGCAGCAGAATAATACTTAAAATACTTAAAAAAAATTAACTACAGAACTTCTGCAGCAACTTCTGCAACTTCTTATAGGATACAGATGTTACCGTAACGAGCAGCCTTGCTGCTATGGGAGTCAGGGGAAAACAGTCACCCTGACTAAAAAAAAAGGGAAAAAGAAAAGAAAAGAAAAAAAAAAACTTTTCTTCTCCTTTTTTCTTTTTTTTTCCTTCTGTAAATTCGGACCATGTGGTCCAAAACTCCAATCAAGGGGTGGAAACTGTTCATGCAATTCGATGATCACACGGACTTCAGACTAATAACGACCTGGAGAAGACACAGTTTCAATCCGACTTGACTGAAGTGGGGGGGTAAATCAAATGGGCGCGAAAGGACATCCACCTAGGGTAGAGACAGTACGTGTGGGCAACAGTGTGGGCTAATCCGCGGTAGTAAGATCTGTAGGGATCAGTGTGCGGTGCGTCGCTCCCTCCTGGGAGGTGGAGCAGCCCAAATGGCCGGCGAACGAGGAGTAGACGGCATCCTGGGGTGTTCCGCCGCATCCAAAAGGCCCAGTTTTATAAGGAGGTCTTTCCCCTCTGGGATCATGGTGACAGTGTAGGTGGTACCTTTGTGTGGGACTTGTAGCTTAAAGGGGAAGCCCCAACGGTACCTAATTCTAGCTGCCTGGAGGACTGTAGTAATCTCCTTCATTCTCCTGCGCTTGTTCAGGGTGGTGGGTGAAATGTCTGGGTATATCTGGATCACAATGCCCTCCAGCTGGATATTTGGTGTGTTGCGTGAGGCTCTGAGGATCTCCTCTTTGATCAAAACACAATATCCCTGGGTGGTCTGTCTGGAGGGGGTTTTGGACGCAGGGCCCTGTGAAGTCTATCACAAATGCCGCTGGGGTCTCAGGGAGAAGTGTTTGGAATAGTTTTTGCATAGCTTGGGGGAGGTCAGTGACCGTTTCTGGGACCCCACGCACCCTTAAATTGTTCCTCCTGTTTCTGTTATCAAGGTCCTCAAGGTGGGCTTGCAGAAGCTGAACCGTTTCAGTGAGGGACTCATGATCTTTTCTGAGGTCTGAGTGTGAGAGACACAGCTCGTCATGCTTCGTTTCCAGCATGTCTGTTCTAGTGCCCAGGGCTGCAATCTCAAGGGACAGTGGGGCTGATTTACCCTGCATTTGCGCCATGAGTTGCGGCGCACGCCACCGCGCAACGTCCGTTTTCTTATTCACAAAGCATTTGGGCCTGTAACACAGTGCAATTCCCCATTTACTATCATGTTGCCGGCGCACGCGCGGGGGCGATCTGTGCGCCGCTATAGACCTGGCGCAAGCATTTTTCAACTCAGAAAATAAAAGAAGCTGGAAGTGGCAATATTATGGGGGTGATGTGAGGAACTATAGATATGACTGTCCAACTAACAAACATGCCCAAAATAGAACCAAAAATTAACTTTCTCTGAGCAGGCTGCTGCGTCTGCAAATACACTTGTAACTGCGCTAGGTCAATTTATGTACTGCGCATGCGCACGCGCCATTTGCGCCTGTTCATGTGCTCTGGTTCACTGCGCCGGCAAAATCTTAGTAAATGTCAAGCCACGTAGGTTCATTTGCATAAGTTGAATGGGCGCACATCTCAACTTGACTTTTTTTGCGCTGGTTCACTTCTATGGGTTTTTTAAAGGCTATTTGAACACAGGTCATGTTAACATTAAGAAATAAAAAAAATGAAGAAAAAAAATGTGTGGGGGTCCCCCGAAATTCCATACCAGGCCCTTCAGGTCTGGTATGGATATTAAGGGGAACCCCGCGCCAAAAAAAAAGAAGGTGTGGGGGCCCCCCTCCCAATCCGTACCAGGGCCCTTCAGATCTGGCATGGATTTTAAAGGGGAACCCCGTGCCAAAAAAAAAAAAATGGCGTGGGGGTCCCCCTCAAAATCCATACAAGACCCTTATCCGAGCATGCAACCTGGCAGGCCGCAGGAAAAGAGGGGGGACGAGAGAGCGCCCCCCCCTCCTGAACCGTACCAGGCCCCATGCCTTAAACATTGGGAGGATGTTTTGGGGTCCCCCAAAGCATCTTGTCCCCATGTTGATGAGGACAAGGGCCTCAACCCCACAACCCTGGTCGTTGGTTGTGGGGGTCTGCGGGCGGGGGGCTTATCGGAATCTGGAAGCCCCCTTTAACAAGGGGACCCCCAGATCCCTGCCTCCCCCCCTGTGTGAAACGGTAAGGCGGTACAAAAGTACCCCTACCATTTCACCAAAAAAGGTGACAAAAGAGTTAAAAATGACAGGAGACGGTCTTTGACAAGTCCTTTATTAAAGTCTTCTTTCTTCTGGTCTTCTTCCTTCTTCCTTTCTTCATCCTTCGGTTCTTCATCTTCTTCTTCTCTCTTCTTCATCTTCTTCTTCCTCCATCTTCTTCTTCTTCTCCATCTTCCTCTTCCTCCGATCCGCTTCTTCTTGCTCCGGTGTTCTCATCTGGCATCTTCCTCCACAGCGACTCTTCTTCGTTATTGGGCCGCACTGCGCAATGGGAGGCTCCCGCTGTGTGATGCTTCTCTTCTTCTGACAGGTCTTATATAACGGAGACCGGGGCCACTCGGTGACCCCGCCCCTCTGATGCATGGAACCGTGCGTTCCTCTCGGTGTAAAGCCCAGGCCAGCAGCGATGTAACTGTAATGTACAGCGGGAGGGTAGTAACTATGTACAGGGGGGTTACTATGTACAGGGGGGGTTAACTATGTTCAGGGGGTTACTATTTATGGGGGGTACTATTTACAGGGGGTAACTATGCACAGGGGGGGTTACTATGTACAGGGGGTAACTATGTACAGGGGGGGTAACTATGTACAGGGTGGTAACTAGGGGGAGAGGGGTAACTATGTACAGCGGGAGGGGGTAACTATGTATAGGGGGGTTACTATGGCTCTGCCTGGGACACTGATGTAAGGACTGAGGCCGGGGACACTGATGAAAGGAGGGACTCTGCTGGGGCACCTGTTGCAAGGACGGATTCTGCTGGGGCACCTGATGCAATGACGGATTCTGCTGGGGGCACCTGATGCAATGACGGACTCTGCTGGGGGCACCTGATGCAATGACGGACTCTGCTGGGAACACCTGATGCAAGGACGGTCTCTGATGGGGACACCTGATGCAAGGACAGACTCTGCTGGTGGCAGGCAATGTGGCAGTTGACACGCTCAGGGGTCCCACTGATTCTGCATTATAGTGAGTTGAATGATTTAATATATCTTACAATGTAATAATAGAAATAATGCATCCTGACACCATAATAACCATGGTGCCGAGATGATTGAAGCGCTAACACCAGGTGTTTGGAGTATCTTTATCTGCTGATTGTTAAACTCTGGAATACACATATTTCTAATGTGGTGTAGGATGTGGGCCTGCTGTCCCTCCATCCCCCTCCCCCTTTTCTCCTTTCCCCATTTCCCCTTTCCCTCTCCATCCCTCATTCATCTCAGACTCTAACCACATCCCTTTCGAGCCACGCCAATTTAAGCCACGCTCACTATTTCGCGTAAACCACGCCCATTTCTCAGAGCGGCACATTTTTATTTTCCCTATGCCACGCCTACAAATGCATGCCTCGCCTTCCAATTATAATGCGACTCGGCCTACAGCCAAAAAAGTGTCCCTACATTTTTTTTTACAATGTTGGCAACTATGGACAGTGTTGATTGGCCGAGTACATTCTCATAGAATGGGTTACTTTCTACTTCATACCTCATCTGGTGCGGAATGGAGTGTTATGCCCCATACACACGGTCGGAAATTCCGACCACAAAATCAGTCAGATTTTTTCCGACGGATTTTGTCCGACACTGGTGTTGCATACATACGGTCGGACAAAGTTGTCGGAAAATCCGATCATTCTGAACGTGGTGACGTTCGTTGCGTACTACGGAACTACGTAGAGGCTAGTAGCCAATAGCTTTGGTCTTGTAATTTAATCTGAGCATGCGTGTCACTTTGTCCGTCGGAATTCACTACACACGATCGGAAAAAGTCCGATCGGACTTTGTTGTTGGAAAATTTGAGAGCAGGATCTCAAATTTTTTCAGACGGAAATTCCGACGGAAAAAGTCAGATGGCGCCCACGCGGTCGGATTTTCCGACATCATGGTCCGATAGGACATTAGAGAAGCAAGACAGTAAACTACATGTTGGGAAAAGGGGATTAAAGCTGACGTGCACCTGTTTTCAATGGGCAAGGCAGAGATGTGCTTGCAGAAGGTAGGTACTTCATCAACACCCTTCCCATCCTATTATTATACAATTTGTAATTGGGATTAAAAGTTCTTAAACCAGTTACTGTGCTCACAAAAGTCCACGTAATACACAAATCCTCCAAACTGTGAACCGTGCATCAAATAACCAATTGAAAATGTCCTAAAGATAAAAGCAGAATGTGTCTCCCAAGATGAAGAGGAATGCTGTATATATCCACCATGCATACAAGATAGAGCTCTAAAGCTCCTTTCCAGAAAATGATGAACCTCTGGTTAAGGGCAGTCAATATTCGACATGATCATAGGGCTCCTTTAGGCAGCTGTCAGATTCTCAGTGACACAGACTTAAAGTTTAAGGGCCAGTTCACACCACATGCAGTCAAGTGCGTTTTTTTTTCTGCATCAAAAACGCATGGAAAGTAGGTTATATGGTTTCCAATGGCATAGTTCACACCAGTGAGGTCAGTTCCAGGACATTCCAGTTCCAGGAAAAAAAAAGTAGAACTTGCTGCATTTTTCCTGCACTGGACTGTACTGGAACACGGTAAAATGCATGAAATGCACCGGAATGCACTGGAGCGCATTAAAAACACTTAAAAAATGCCCCAGTGCTGTAAAAAAGAAGGAGGAAGAAAAAAAGCACCTGGACTGCATCCAGAAACACATCCAAAATGCACCAGAGAGTGTGAAAAAACACGTTAAAAATGCAAATGCAGAAACGCATCCAGAATGGATCTTGAGTGCATTTTTGTGATGTGAACCAGTCCCTACACAGGATCTCTCTTCCCAAAAATGGTGACATGTATAAGAAAGAGGACCCTCACATACTTTAAAATCATCAGAGATTCATTAATTAATATAAAGTGTTGCGTTTACATAAAACACCACTTTAAAAGCATATAATAGCAAGCATCAGGTGGCATCGGAACAGGGAAAGTAAGTCGTGTGTGCTCATGTACTTCAGCTGAAGGACTTTTAATTACCATTACACATTTTAAAATAATAATATAAGATTGCATTACTTTCACTAACATAGTTTCATCTATGTCCATATAACTCAAAGGAATTGTATTTTTTCTACATGTTTTTCCATTTTTCACAATATTTGCACATTATGACTATTACACCAGTTTGTATGTTTATATATTTTATATGAAGGTAGCGCTGCCTATATATATATATATATGTGGAAGGCCAACATGGTGGCCTGAATTTATGGGAGGAGCCCGGGAGGGTATTTAACCGGCCCACTCACCTGTGGTCTTCGTCGGTTCCGGTGCGCGATATACTACGTCACTAAGCCGACTACTCGATTTCGCTAGCGTTCGTGAGTGCCAGACGTCTCGTGGATTGCTCTCGTTCGAAGGTTTTGTACACTGTATCTGGCTCGGCTGCCGCAGGTAGGGGTCTCGTTTGACCACCATTTCACTTATGAACGTTACTTACCTTGTCACGAATCTCGCTGTTCACATACGCACAAGTCATTCCATTAGTACCCGTACGTTGCATCCGTACCGCTATCTGCATACAGTAGCCGGTCGCTTACGCATCACCTGATTCGGAATCAGTCGCAGTATCATGCCATACGGTCACATTTCAGCCATTTCAAAAACATTTCAGTCATTTCACCATTTCACGGTCCTGCACCGACACGCCGTTCGAATCTAGCCACATCCGATTCGTCCCGGCATGTCCCAGCAGTGGAACCCCATTTCAATACATGACCCAGGGAGCGGCCGTTAGCCGCAATTTCTCGACTCACCGGTCGAAAAAA
The DNA here is from genome assembly GCA_028564925.1 of Lithobates sylvaticus. Taxonomy (NCBI): domain Eukaryota; kingdom Metazoa; phylum Chordata; class Amphibia; order Anura; family Ranidae; genus Lithobates; species Lithobates sylvaticus. The sequence continues at coordinate 146,121,342 of CM053027.1, forward strand.
ACACCTCTGTCATGGCATCATTTCACTGTCACGTATTACGTTCCGATTCAAGTCTAGGCGCACCCCGGTGCCTCGATTCGTACCGGCACGCCCCAAGGTGCTCCCAGGCCCCATTTCATTCCGTGCTCCAGAAGTACGGTCGCTGTCAGTCGAAAAGTTTTTAGGCTCACCGCTCGGCGCCTCTGTCACGAGGAAAACATTTCACCTCACGAGTCACGTTTTGATTCGAAACCGGTCGCACCTTTGCGGATCGGTCTTCGCCTCCAACGTACCCCAGGTTTGTCGGCCCCATTTCAGTAACCACCCCTGAGTCTGCTCGTCGTCGGTCGTGAGACCCGACCGACCGTTCAGCACCTCAGGGAATGGTTCCCCTCATTTCTCTCACCGCCAGGCCGCACCTCGCTTCGAACCCAGTCGCGCTGCGCACCGGTTCGGACCGATGCGCCCTGAACATCCGTTGGCCTCATTTCAGTACATGCTCCAGAAGTCTGGTTCGTCTACAGTCGCCATCGCGGCTCGACCGTTTCATACTTCTGTCATGCCGATCAGTTCGCTGTCACACACAAACGTCCTGATCCGAATCCGATGGCATCTACCATGCATCAGTTCGCCTCAACGTACCCCAGTCGAGTTGGCCTCATTTCATTCCAAAATTCTCGGCAATCAGCAGTCACACTCATAAAACGACACCTTGCGCCCACGACATGGCACAAACGTTTCTCATTTCACTCAAAAAAAAAAAAAAAAAAAAAAAAAAAAAAAAAAAAAATATATAAGTAGTGTATATGCACAGTTCTCTTTATTTTTCCTTCCCTAGGTCAGTCCGAATTCAGTAGGTCCACCCTGCACAGGTTGGACGGTGTTTCTCCAGGTAAAATATAAAAACTTACCGTGTACGCACGTTCACGTACGTACGCACACTTGTCCTTTCCAGAGCACAGCAGTTGGGTACGTATGTTTACACAAAGGAAAGAAACAGTCTTGGTTTATCTCATCCCCTTGAACAGCTCCGGTCGACCTTCTTACGACCTCAGACGCCTCAAGACATCGCCTCAGGGCACAGCCCATCCGAGGACCATGTCGCAAGCGGGCAGCGAGGATCTCACCGCCCCCTTGTCACGTTCCCCAGTGTCCATGAGTGACAGCATCCAGTCCCTCAGGGGATGGACCATCCCCAGACTGACGGCAGAACTTAGACGCAGGGGCGTGCCGTTCCCCGCCACGGCCAGGAAGGCGGAGCTCTTCAGGCTCTTGTTTCCTCCTCCTGCCATGGCAGGGCCCAGCACTCAGCAAGCCTCCCTCCAGTCTATATCTGCGGCCATAACACAACTCCACACCATGGTGTCGTCCTTGGCGAACACAGTCACGGACGTCCAAGCCAGAGTGACTCTCCTCGAATCTCACCCGGCCCCGGCCGTCCCCGGCCCCGCCGCGATACAGCCACCTACAACAGTCGCCACAGGTACCGCAGGGACATGTCCCCTGGTCTGCCCAGCACACCTGGTTCCAGCCAGCATTAAGAAGGACATACTGGATGGCAAGGACGTCAACCTCGCCTCCCTTCTCATTTCAGTCCACGACCTAGCCGAAAACAAGGCCTATACCTGGGGAGATGTCTCGGTGGTCCTCAAAGCTAAAGACCCCAGACTCAACCGCAAATTGTCCGTCCCAGAATTTGCGTTGTCATTTGGGATGCTTAGAGACATCATATGCTCAGCTTCCCCCGGCAGAAGGGAAGAGCTGGATTTATATCTCCACACCGTGGTAGATTTGGGCTACAAATACGGCGGGTTCTCATTCTATGACTACCACCGCTCCTTTTCCGCAAAAGCAGCCGCCAGGATGGCGCAATTCCAGTCACCCACAGATTGGAGCCTAATGGACACAGAATTATTCTGTCGCCATTTCGCCGGTCTGCGCTCACCATTGTGCGCAGTCTGCCAATCCTCCACGCACACCGCCGCCTGGTGCTCCAGTGCAACACTCCGCCACTCGGTCGAGTTTCCCTCGACCTCGGCTCCAGCACAAAACCCGCCAGCACCGACACAGAAACCCCAGCTCGACAAACTCGGACGCCCCGTCCGGACCATGGGAGGAGCGGCCATCTGCAATAATTACAACTACGGCTCGTGTAACTTCAGCCAATGCAGGTTGCTCCACGTGTGCGTCGTGTGCCACAGGGCGCACCCGAAAAATCTATGCGAGCTCAAACCGAAAAATCTGTGACTGAGCCGCATAAACAGCCTATGGTTAGGAGTCTATCTGGACTCACACCCCCTAGCCACGTTCCTCATACAAGGATTCACGGCGGGCTTCCATACCGGCCTTGTCTCCCTGCCCCACACTACTTACGAGTGTAGGAATCTCAGATCAGCGGCCACCGACGAGCAGGCCATAGACCAACTACTCCTAGCCGAGCTGGAGCGAGGTTTCGTCATTGGTCCCTTCACACAACCCCCCTTCAACACCTGGAGAGTCAGCCCTATTGGGCTTGTCAAGGGCAAATTCTCAAATAAAGTTCGCTTGGTGTACGACCTGTCTGCGCCTCATTCTTGCCACGTCCCCAGCCTCAACTCCCTAATTCCCTCCGAGGAGTTCTCCTTAAAATACGCCTCCGTCGACTTGGCGATCCAGGCCATCCTCAAAGCAGGCACAGGGGCCTGGCTATCCAAAGCCGACATATCGGACGCCTTCAAACTTCTGCCGATTCACCCGTCTCTTTGGTGTTGGCACGGTATCAAGTGGAGAGACAGGTACTACTTCGCCACCAAGCTCACGTTCGACTCCAAAAGTAGCCCCTGGCTCTTCGACACGTTCGCTCAATCCCTCACCTGGATTCTCCTACACAAGGCCCAATGCACAGAAGTCATCCACTACCTAGATGACCTCCTACTGATAGAGCAGCCTAACGTTTCACCAGTAGACCTCGACAAATTAAGAGTCGTCTTCCAGAATATCAATGTCCCCATAGCCGAGCACAAGGTCGACGGACCCGCACACTCCATCACCTTCCTCGGAGTTGTCTTGGACACATGCTCCATGCAGGCCAGCCTACCCCTCGACAAGCTGACCCGCATCAGGGCAGTTCTTCAGGACTTCACCCGCACGAGAGGGTGCACAAGACGACAGCTCCAGTCACTACTTGGCATGCTCAATTTTGCCATGCGGATCGTCCCTCAAGGTCGTTCCTTCATTTCACGACTCTTAGTCCACCTGTCACAGGCACAAGACCCCGATCAGATCCTCAAACTGGACGCCGCGGCCATAGCAGACCTAGCGATGTGGGAAGAGTTCCTTTCCTCGTGGAACGGGATATCCATGTTTATCCCGGCCGTCTCACCCTTCTCACCACAGGTGGTGACAGATGCCGCGGCCTCCACGGGCTTCGCAGCCATATTTGGCCTCCATTGGTTCGCTGGCCCTTGGCCCCCGCAGATACTTTCAATTATACCTGGCCGGCATACAGCACTTTTTGGCCCTTCAAGATCCTACTAGACCGTCTGTCTTCTCGTCCCACGCCGTCCGAGCCGTATTACGCGGCGTCCAGAAGCAGCAACCAGCAAACAGAACCAGACGTCGCCCCATCACTGGCGCCATCTTCCGCGAGATGTCCGCCATACTCGCTGGTTCCCCCTTTGGTGTCCTCCTCAGCCAGGTCATACAAGCCGCCATCTACCTGGCCTACTATGGGTTCTTACGTCCCAGCGAATTCACCCGTAACAGCTCGACCAGCCAAACCCTGTGCAGACGCCACCTAGTTCGCCATCAAGACCACTTCGTGCTCCACCTCAACGTCTCCAAGACTCAGCAAGCTGGCCACGGGGTGGACATCCATCTATACAGAACCGGCAATGCCTGGTGCCCAGTAACGGTTCTCAACCACCTGCTCTCACTCCTGCCAGAACAAAGGGACACCGATCCCCTTCTGCCTTTTCCAGTCAAACCCTTGAGCACCTGTCAGTTCATGACACACGTAAGAATTCTCCTCCGCAACCTACGCCTCAACCCCAGCGAGTACTCCGGTCACTCTTTTCGGATCGGGGCCGCCTCAGCCGCCTCACAGCAGGGGGTCCCAGGCCACATCATCCAGAGACTCGGCAGATGGAAGTCAGCCTGCTTCACCCGGTATATACACGACCCACAGGCGGAAATGTCACGGGCCTTCGCCCAGCTCACGCAGTAGTCAATACTAAAAGGCAATAAATATCTTCAAACCCTACCTCAGTTTTTGCCCCCTTATTTCTGGCGTACCGGCCATAGACCAAGGCACACTTCAGGTCTCCCTTTTCATGTTATAGATCTTATTGGTTAAGTTATTTCCCTTCAGATACGTGTCGGCCATAGGGCTTCAACCATAAGTGGAAGGCCAACATGGTGGCCTGAATTTATGGGAGGAGCCCGGGAGGGTATTTAACCGGCCCACTCACCTGTGGTCTTCGTCGGTTCCGGTGCGCGATACCCACCCTCCCATTCCCCCTTTTAAGGGCATTTCTCACAACATCACCCCCATCAAATACTCATTTCTAATCAGGGTATGCCCCCTTATTTCTGGCGTACCGGCCATAGACCAAGGCACACTTCAGGTCTCCCTTTTCATGTTATAGATCTTATTGGTTAAGTTATTTCCCTTCAGATACGTGTCGGCCATAGGGCTTCAACCATAAATATATATATATATATAGTATATTAATTCATTTATGGTGTTTGTTATACCTGGACATAAGGACAGCTGCTGATTCTTTCCTAATTATTATATGTTTTCAGTGGTGCGCGCGGTTTAGTTTTTTTCCTTTGCTTTTCACACCCTTCTCATCTGCCCCACTGCCAAACCCCATTTCAAACATGCCAGACATTCTAGGCTGTAAAACTGACAGCTGAACGCTGCTGTGTAAATACTGCAGTTGTGATAGCTGCTGCTGTAAAAAAAACAATAGACTGTCTGGCACAGTGTTTATAAACATTATTTAGATGCGAGAGAGAGAGATACAAAGTAACATTGTTACTTTTGTATCTACCCTGTTTTATTCATCTGCAGATCAAAAGGATGATCTGTGATCTGTGTATAATGTCAGCTAATACAACCTGACAAGTAAAAAAAAACATATTTAAAAATAAAATGATATTGTAACTTCTTATTAACCCTCAAACCATTCACTAACCCTAATCAGCGAAATTAAGAAATTGTTACCATTATCCCCTCAGGTATTATTTTCCTAATTTCTCAGCTTATGTCTATTTTTCTAAATATAGATATTTCAACTTTTTTATTTATTTATTTATTTCGTTTTTATTCATTGAGTATTTTTTTTTATTTAAAAAAAAATCACAAAATTGGAATAAAAAATGTAACCTTTATTTCACGTGTAAATACATTTACAATGCTTTGTACCAGAATTTTAATTTTTGTGTAGATTTAAACAGAACAAATGATAGAAAACAATGTATACATTTTAGCTACAACAAAACAGTATAATTTAAATTACTGCTGATCAAATAATAATAATAAAAAAAAGTATGTTGTTACTTCTTTGTCTATAAATTGCATATGAAATAAAATCATTTTTTAAGACAATGGGGGTTATTTACGAAAGGCAACTCCACTTCCAAGTCCACTTGCAGTGCAAAGTGGATTTGCCTTTTGTAAATAACCCCCACTGTCACCTAAAATAAAGTCTTGTTTGCCAGGCAAAAAAAATAAAAATATGTGATACTTTGTTATTTACTAAAGGAAAATTCACTTTGCACTGCAAGTGCACTTGGAAGTGCAGTCGCTGTAGATCCGAGGGGGACATGCAAGGAAAATAAAAAACAGCATGTTAGCTTGCATATGATTGGATGATAAAATCAGTAGAGCTTCCACTCATTTCAGATCTACCCCTTAGATTTAGAGAAACTTTCAGCACAAAGTGGATTTGCCTTTCGTAAATAACCCCCTTTGTTATTTTAGGTAATGACAAAGTTATGGCCAAACAAGAAGGTCCATAGCAAATATTTACTAGTCTATAGGGGGTATAGAGGTGTGAGAGCTGAACTGGTTAAGCTTTAAGGGCAAGCATTTCATCATTTAAATTCTTAAAAGTTTAAGCGCTTCTTAAACTACTATTTAATCTATTACACAAATACTATTGCACAATTCTTTTAAATCCAAGGCCTGTCTGATCGGATGCAAATTGAATGGACGGTGTATCCAGAGTGACCCTCAAGTTATATAATATAGTTTTGTTAAAGGGATATAAGAGTTTTTTTTCCCTGTTTCAATTACAAATGTTTAATCTTTTTAAATTAAGTGAACTCAGGCTAAAGGGTCTAATGCCCCATACACACGGTCGGATTATCCCATGGATTTTGTCCTATCGGACAATGTTGTCGGAAATTCCGACCGTGTGTAGGCACCATCGGACAGTTTCGATCAGATTGTCCTACGGACAAAGTTCTATCTCCTGCTGGATAGATTTTCCGACAACAAAGTCCGATCACACCAATTCCGATCGTGTGTAGCGAATTCCGACGGACAAAGTGCCACGCATGCTCAGATCACATTACAAGACCAAAGCTATTGGCTACTAGCCTCTACGTAGTCCCGTCGTAGGCAACAAACGTCACCACGTTCAGAATGATCGGATTTTCCGACAACTTTGTCCGACCGTGTGTATGCAACACCAGTGTCGGACTAAATCCGTCGGACCAAATCCGATGGATTTGGTGGTCGGATTTTCCGACCGTGTGTATGGGGCTTAAGACTAAATAAGTCACTTCCAGTTGGCTCATTTAAATTTTCTTTTGTGATTGGATTTAAACTACAGCACTAATATAACACGGATTACAGTCTTCTCTATTTAAGGATTCAGCATCACTTAACATCATTGCTACTAAATGATTACCATCAATAACTGTTAAACTAGTAATAAGAGGAATTAGCAGTTATTGCAATATCCATTTATAAGCAACATAGTTTGTGTTGTGATTTATTGTAACTACTCAAAGTGAACAGTAGATGGAACCCTTGCCTCATGTCAAAACACTATTTAGCTAAATGAGAAGCTAGGGCTAATGTTTATTTTTATAGAGCCTGCAGATGATCACTGAACATCAGGCAGGAAGAGAAGGCCTCCACAAAATAAAACATTAAATCATTTTTAAAAATTCACAGTATTATAGTTACTTGTTTCAGATTCGGTTGCAATTTCCTGCTTTCACTGAAATCTTTTTTTTTTCTTTATGAGAACTTAGTAACTGGAAATTTGGTGCATGTTCATTATGTTTTTTTCTGTTTTAGAGATTAGAACATTCACAGATTCCCAGTCAGAAAGAGCTATTAGTATCTGTTGCAGAAAATTCCATTCTGCGGATAGAGATACTGTAATGGCCAAAACGTTATTCTCAGAAAATAATAAAAAAAAAAAAATATATAAGATTCCTTACTCATCAATTTGGTACAGAGAATGACAGGAGCATTTTTATTGTTAATGACTCAAATACTAACTCAGGAACAGTTAATAGATTTTAGAAATGACAGCTCAAAAATGTAATTCTGAAAATGCAGTGAATCACAAAATGACAATGCTTGGCTGCTGTTAATGTTTATAGACAGACAAGCGTATTACTCCACAAAATGGTGACTTATCTGCGCACATCTGACAATGTACAGAAGAAGAAAGGTATGCTGTTTTTCCTGTATCCTGTATGTGTGCTAATTCATATTTTCAAACTGTGCAGAATTGCGAGACTTGCTTTACCTGGGCACATTAAACCTAGGTTCACACTAGATGCGATGCAAATTCACAGTGAATTTGCTGCGGATTTATCACTGCATCTAAATCGCATACCGTCCATGCAAACCGATTGCGGAGTGCATGTTAAGTTAACGACACCCCGCAATCGGTTTGCAAATCGCAGCGTGGTTTGCAGAATTGGATCACATAGGTGCGAACACCCATGCGATCCGATACTGATGCGGACAAGAAAAAAGTCCTGCACTAGTTTGGTGTGAATGCGGTGCGATTTGAGCCATACACATCCATGGCTCAAATCCCACCCCAAAAACATTGCAATATGCTGCGATTCCTGCGAGAATTATGTGCAGTGTCTGAACCGCAGCAGTGTTAACCCAGGCTAAGATTGGACTACCTTTTTTATGCCGCATACACATGACCGGTCTTTCCGACGGACTTTCGACGGAGTTCCGACGGACTTTCCGAATGAACGGACTTGGCCACACACAATCACACTAAAGTCCGACGGATTCGAACGTGATGACGTACGACCGGACAAGAATAAGGAAGTTCGTAGCCAGTAGCCAAAAGCTGCCCTTGCGTCGTTGTTTGTCCGTTGGACTAGCATACAGACAATCGTATTTCTCGATAGGAACTGGGTGCGGCTAAGTTCTGGCGGAAAAATTTGAAATATGTTCTATTTCTAAAGTCCGTCTGATTTTTCGACAGCAAAAGTCCGATGGAGCCTACACAAGATTGAATTGTCCGATGGATTCGTTCCGTCGGACCTTTCATGTCGAAAAGTCCGCTCGTGTGGTATTAGCAGGTTAGGTATTAGCTCGTGTTAGTATTAGCAGGTCACGAATACCCTTTTTTTATATATAAAATAAATAAAAGACAGCAAAAAAATGGGTCCAAGCACAGGATCTTCGCATTCAATCAAGTTTTTAAACGCATAACTAAACCTAAAAACAGAAGATGTATCTAATGCAGCTCACCACTTCTTAGATGTGATGCATGGATTGATTACTCTTTTTTCCCTTTATTTTCATCTGAAAATTCTGAGAATAACCCACTTTCTGTCCCTGGGTGGCTGTGCTCAGTCCTCCATTGTATCAACAAGGAAAGCCAAGTTTATCACCCAGACAGGACTTCACACATGTCCTTTGTTCATCTCCTTTACATAAAGATTAATGGGATTAGTACTTTTCTTTTTATTCTTCCTGTTCAGTTTACAAGCAGTAACAAGGACATTGCATTTCTGGCAAGATCAACTGGCACTTTCATGACTGGCTGAAAATGTTCTTAGACTGAAAAAAGAAAGACCAATGCAGTCATTACATCTATGGAATTACTGGACTGGAGGGTGGCATATATTACATTTTTGTTCTAAGATGTAGGTATTGCTAAAATGTTTGTAAATGCTCAAAGTTTTTTACCTTCATGCATTCTGTGCATGAAGGTAAAAAACCTTCTTTGTGTAGCAGACCCCAGTTTTTCCCTTTATGGGACTTGTCACATCACTTTTTTTTTTACTTGCTTATGCCGCGTACACACGAGCGGATTTTCCGTTGGAAAAATCTTGGATGGTTTTTCCGACAGAATTCTGCTCAAGCTTGGCTTGCATACACACGGTCACACAAAAATGTTTGCTGAACTTTCGACCATCAAGAACGCGGTGAAGTACAACACTACGAAGAGCCGAAAAAATGAAGTTCAATGCTTCCGAGCATGCATCAAATTGTTTCCCAGCGTGCGTAGGAATATTGCCAGTCAGAATTGGTACAGACGATCGGAATTTCTGATCGAAACTTTTTCCGACCGAAAAGTTGAGAACCTGCTCTCAATCTTTTGCTGGCGGGAATTCGGCATAAGACTGTCATAGAGGAACCTTTTGTTGCACTTTAACCGCTTCCCGACCGCCTCCTGCACATTTACGTCGGCAGAATGGCACGGCTAGCAAAAGCACGTACAGGTACGTCCCCTTTAACTGCCTAGCCGTGGGGTCGCGCATGCACCGGCGGCGCGCTCGCGAAACGGTCGGGAGCTCCGTGACTGCGGGACCAGCGGACCCGATCACCGCTGGTGTCCCGCGATCGGGTCACAGAGCTGAAGAACGGGGAGAGGTCTGTGTAAACAAACCTCTCCCCGCGCTTCCTACACTGCCTGTCACTGATCGGCTGTTCCCTGTCATCGGGAAAGCCGATCAGTGACATCCGATGTCAGCCACGCCCCCTACTGTGAAAAAAAACACACACACGTCACACTAACTCCTCCCCGCCCCCTAGTGGCTAACTCCTTCACTGCCACTGTCATTTACACAGGAATCAGTGCATTTAAATAGCACTGATTTCTGTATAAATGACAATGGTCCCAAAAATGTGTCAAAAATATCCGATGTGTCCGCCATAATGTCGCAGTCACAATAAAAAATCGCTGATCGCGTCATTACTAGTAAAAAAAAAATATTAATAAAAATGCTATAAAACTATCCCCTATTTTGTAAACGCTATAACTTTTGCGCAAACAATAATCGCTAATTGCGATTTTTTTTTACCAAAAATATGTAGAAGAATACGTATCGGCCTAAACTGAGGAAAAAAAATGTTTTTTTATATATATTTTTTGGGATATTTATTATAGCATCTATTTTTGTTTATAGCGCAAAAAATAAAAACCGCAGGGGCAATCAAATACCACCAAAAGAAAGCTCTATTTGTGGGTAAAAAAGGACGCCAATTTTGTTTGGGAGCCACGTCGCACGACCGCGCAATTGTCAGTTAAAGTGACGCAGTGCCGAATCGCAAAAAGGGGCCTGGTCCTTTGGCTGCAAATTGGTCCGGGACTGAAGTGGTTAAAGTGTTTGTATAGACAGAATTATAATTTTTTTTATCTTAATGCCTTCTATACATTAGGATAAAATACCTTCTGTGTGCAGCTGCCCCCCTCAGCCCCCCTAATACTTAAAGCGGAGTTCCACCCAAAAGTGGAACTTCCACTCATCTATTTCCCACCCCCCCTCCGGTGCCACAATTGGCAATTTTCAGGGGGTGGGGGGACAGGATACCTGTATTTGACAGGTATCCTGTTCCCACATCCGGGACGTCACCGCGGGGCTCCCTCCTCCTCCCCCGGCCATCAGGCCAGTAGGAGAGCGGAGCGGGCCTCCCGAATGCGCCTTTGGGTTCCCGGTGTGAAGCCATCAATGAGGTGGCACTGATGAGGTGGCACTGATAGGCACTTATATGCAACACTGATGGGCACTGATAGGCGGCACTGATGGGCACTGATAGGTGGCACTGATATGCAGCACTGATGGGCACTCATAGGTGGCACAGATGGGCACTCATCGGTGGCACCGATTGGCACTCATAGGCGGCACAGATGGGCACTAAAAGGTAGCACTGCTGGGTACTTATGGGTGGCACTGATAGGCGGCACTGATAGTTGGGTACTGATGGGCATGGATGGGCACTGATAGGTGGCACTGATGGACATTGATGAGTGGCACTGATTGACACTGATAGATGGCACTGATTGGCATCACTGATTAGGAGGCACTGACAGGTATTGCTGGTGTTCTGAACTCTGAAAGTCGGTGAGACTTTTTTTTTACTTCTGTTGTGTTATTTTTGCTTCTGTGAAGCTGTTTCAACGTTAATAAATATTAATTGATTGATTGTGGCCAGACTCTGGGTGGAATCCAAACCTGTTTTAAGCTAGCCAAGCCTGCAGTCTCATGTTCCTGCATGCCCTGGTGTGGTGGCCAGGCACTATAGCAGTGTATATAAGTCCTAGGGGCAACCGAGTACCGGTAGACCTGCTTGCCTTATGGGAAAGGGGGCTGCTATAGGTGAAGAACACAGTAGCCAGCTATAGTGTCTCACCACCATCTATAGGGGTAAGTATGAAATTGACACAGCTTTGTCACATGTCACAGACCCTTCTAATAGGGGAAAAGATCTGATTTTTCTCTGCATGAGTTAGGTTACAATTACAGGTCTTAAAAGGTAAAGCGAGAGACTGATGAGCTTATTTCTCTGTCCTATCAGAATGTCCTTTCTGTTTATTATCCCGCTTATTAAAATAAGCTCTGCTGTAAATGGGATAAAAAGAATGTGGTTCAAATTCAGATATGTATATCTGCCTCGGGCTCAGCCTTAAAATAACAGAACATCATATATAGTAGTGATACTGTATTTCTACCCTTACTACATATGACAGATTTTTTCCTGTCAATCATTGTTAACCACCCACCAAATCCTTGAGAACCAGTGACATCACCCAGCCTATTAATTTTCTGAATCCTCAGCCATGTTAACAAAGGGCAGGGATAGTGGTGGCTGACATCACTGAAAAAATATGGACAAAGCCATTGATGAACTATCATGATTGGCGAGGATGTGAATTTCTAGACAACATGATTGATGTATAAAGCCATTGTTTATAATTTTTAGGGGCTCTTGAATGACTAGAATAGTACCACTGGATTGGTGTAAGGGCAATGTGGTGGCTATATTTAAAACGGGATCATAGTCTTTACCAAGAAACTAAAGGCCTGTTAGTTTAACTTCTATAGTTGGGAAGATACTGGAGAGTTTAATAAAACACATAGCTAAGTTCTTGCTAGAATACAAATATTTTAAGCTACAGACGGCATGGATTCATGAAAGACATAAGTTGGATTTGTGAAAGACAGAAGCATACTAGCTAATTATGCCTTTGTCTTGCAGGTTTTGTTTTTTTTTTAGAATTTTTTTAAAAGGGTTTACAACCACTTTAAGTCTATACCAAATCGAAATACTTAAAATTTAGCTGCTTTTGAAATGACCTGCTGTCCACCCATTATAATGACACAGACACACTGCAGCCTTCCTGTTGTGGGAGGGCTAATTAAAACAAACATTTTTGTGCTCATGTGCCCTCTCTAGAATGCACATGCATAGTACTGTGATCACATTGTCCATTAGGCAGCGCAGTTCACAAAAAAGACAGTACAGAGCCAGTGACAGTGGCTCTATACCACATGATCGCTGTGACTAATCACAGTTACACAGAATGTAAACAGTGGCTGTGGTTAACAACCCCTTTCACTTTCCTCTTACACACTGATCAGTGTGTGAGAGGGAGCAAAGCTTCCGGATAAAAACCTACACATTGTATAAAGTACCAGCGTCATCCAATACAAGAAATAGTATCATCTAATACCCTGTATATGTCAGCTCTGTACTGTATATTAACCGCTCACTCCCCTTATCCTGCATCTCTGTGCATTAACCCCTTCATCTCCTCACTTTGTGTATGACCTGTAAATGTAAAGTATCTAGTGCACCGTTACCAAGCTCCATTTAATTACCTTAATACTGGCATGTTTCTTCATTTCCAAAAAATTGTGGAATTGTATCCGGAGTGTCTACCTTCTAAAAAGGAGTATTGTTGAAGGTTTTGTATTGTCCTGGTATTTTTATTTGTTTTATAACAAAATATAAGGGAACTGATTTTTTTTCTATTTTTTCTTTTTTTTTCTTTTGAATATTAAAAAATAGAAAATCCTAGTGTTTTTTTACGAAAAAAACGCTCTCAACGCCTCAAAAAAGTAATACAATTTATTTGCATACAGTGTTGCATGATGAAGAAATTGTCAGTCAAACTATCACAGTACTGAAAACTGAAAGAAAATGTCCTACTGGTCCAGAAGTGGTTAATGTAATACCTTTTTTTCCTGTCAAGAAGGTTCTAGTTGGTCCACTTTCTTCTATAGCTTAAGACTGCTCAGTCCCTGTCTCCCAATTATTCTGCTGGGTTATCACCTTGTCACAGCTGCTTCCAGTGGAGAAGACAAGTGGCCCCTTTAACATGCTTTACACAGGCAGGGTTCACTAATGCCATCTGACAACGTGCCCTAAGAAATGTCATGCAGCCATCTCTGGAGTGCATGTAGAGAGGAAGTAGGTGAAAAAAGGTGAAAAAAAAAATGTATTAAAAAAATTGTAGTTATTTTTGATGCAATTTCTATGATACACTACAGTAGCAACTTGAATAAAATTGATATCTACTTTTTTTCATTTTCATTCCCTTCTTCCAGTTGGTTGCCACACTTTTAATATTTCTGTTATGTATTTTCTTTCCATTCTGAACAGGAAAGGCATGGTATGCCAAGAATAAAAGCAAACTGGAAAACGCCAGGGAAATATACTGTGGAGAGAACAGATAAAGAGTAAAACTATTCAGCAGCCTGAGTTCCACAATAAATGAAGAAAAGAATGTGTCACAGGAAATAAAAGCAAGAGTGGCTGCTGCAAAAAAAAATATTATTCACTGATGACAGTTTTGAGGTTGAGGGTTTTTTCTCAGAAATCCAAAATTCAGATTTGTAAAAGTATTCACAAACCATATGCAGGCCTGGGTATTAACAAAAGCAGAGGTGGTCAACCAAAGTAGGTAGGGATAAAGGGTTCTAAAATGCCAGTACACCCATAACCAACATTTATGTTTATGGCAGATGCTGGAGAGTTAAAGCGGAGTTCCACCCAGAAATGGAACTTCCGCTGATCCGGTCCCCCCCCCCCCCCCCCCCTCCAGTGTCACATTTGGCACCTTTGAGGGGGAGGGGTGAGCAGATACCTGTCTAATCCAGATATTTGCTCCCACTTTTAAGCGAAACGTCATGTCCGGCCCCTCCTCTGTCCCCCTACTGTCTTCTGGGAGACACACAGGTCCCAGAAGACAGCAGGGACCACTCAGAACGTGCATGCGCAGTAGGGAACCAGACTTTACTTCCTGATTCCCTTACTGAATATCGCGGCACCTCCACCCGGAGCCGAGGGACTTCGGTTGAGGACCTCGTGGGTGCCCTGGACAGTTAAGTGTCCTTATTTTAAAAGTCAGCAGCAGCAGTATTTGTAGCTGCTGACTTAATAAATAAAAAATTATCAGGCGGAACTCTGCTTTAGGGTGACCCTTGCCATTCCTCTTGCTATTCCAACAAACAGTACCTGTGCACAGATGCTATTGTTAGCTTTATTGCACCCTACCCCAGGTAACAGTCACCTATCAATCCCTGTATAGCAGCTATGAAAACTGACTTTACAGTTTAAAAGTCTGATCTGCAGTTTCTGTCTGTGTTCAGCCTGCCAGGAAACAGTGGTATTATCCGTCTTTCCCCCGTTGGCTGACATATGTATATATTGTATATACAGTATATATTTTTAATGGCCAAAATACAGATATGAACTTAAAACCAGAGCAAGGGAAATCAAAAGCAGACTCTTATATGGCTTGGTCAAAAGGGAAAGAGAATACTGAATACTGAAAACAGAAAACTGTATCAAATATTGTACTTACCATACCAAAATTATGTTGAATATTTGATACAAATTTCCTTTCCTGGCGCCAATCCATGGCAGCATACATGTAGTAGTATGGAAAAGGAAAATGGAACATTGTATCAAATATTTACCAACATTTTCCTTTCCTAGTGCGAATCTATGGCAGCATGCTACCACATGTATGCTGTTATGTTGGTGCCAGGTAAATTATTTTTGAGAGAAATCCTGTCAGAAAAAGGTTTGTGGGGGAGGTCAAAGAAAAGATGGCATAGTGGTGTGAAAAAGGACCCAAGAGAACTGGAAGCCAGAAGATGAAGATAAAAAGCAAGGCTGCACAAGGCTGCACACTCAGGTATGCTGTACACTACATGTGGTCCATGCCACTGTGTGGACACTCAAGATCCCTTTGGAGTTCTCACATCCTGCCACTACTTAATACTACATGGAGACCTCTTTTTCTGTTGATGATTTGTGGGCAGTCGCCCCACACATGGTTTTACTACCTCAGCTCCTAGTGCAGACTACAACCATAGCGGCCCTTGTTTCGCAGTATCATATTACTACTGTATGCATACCACATATTTCTTGCTAATTCTGTCCATTTCCTGTCACGGAGATTAATATTTTACACATTAATAACTGGGATGTGCTGCTATATCATATTATATGTATATGAACTGTACCACAATGATGTATATATATGAAATAACTTTTACATAGGTA
>CM053027.1:146757450-146798489 GCA_028564925.1 Lithobates sylvaticus
AGGAGGACGAGGAGGAGGAGGATGCGGCGTCACATGTCCAACGAGGCAGGGTGCCCCCTGGAGGCCAGGTAGAGGCCAGCACAGCAACTGTACAACACCGCAGAGCTCCGCCTGTGCAGGGCGCTGCCTCTGCACGTTATCAGAAAAGTTCTTTGGTGTGGGCCTTTTTTGAGACGAGTGCAGCAGATCGCACCACTGCTATTTGCAATATTTGTCTCAAGCGTATCTCGCGTGGCCAAAACATCAGCCGCTTGGGCACCACAAGCATGACCAGACATATGGCGACCTGCCATGCAGCTCGTTGGCAGGCACACATAAAAGACCCACACCAAAGAACTAAGCGGACCTCTCCTTGCTCCTCCTCAGCTGGGATCTCCATCCCCACTACACCTTCAGTCCTCTCTGAAAGCTGCTCTGAGAGGACTGAAGGTGTAGAATTAGGTGTGTCACAACCAAGTACTTGCAGTACACCGACGTCCGATTGCAGCAGGCAAATTTCCCTGCCCCAGCTGCTGGACCGTAGAAAGAAGTACACTCCCAGCCATCCACATGCCCAGCGGTTGAATGCTAGCCTGGCTAAATTGCTAGCACTTCAACTGCTGCCTTTTCAGTTGGTAGACTCGGCCCCCTTCCGTTAGTTTGTTCAATGTGCGGTTCCTCAGTGGCAGGTTCCCAAACGCCACTTTTTCTCACGGAAGGCGATTCCGTCTCTCTACCGGCATGTGGAGGGCAATGTCCATGCCTCGCTGGACAGGGCGGTCAGCGGTAAGGTGCATATTACCGCTGACTCATGGTCCAGCAGGCATGGACAGGGACGGTACCTTTCTTTCACGGCCCATTGGGTCACTCTATTGGCAGCTGGGAGGGATGCAGGACAAGGTGCAGTAGTGTTGGAGGTTGTTCCGCCACCACGCCTCCAAAACGCTACTACTGCTACTGGTTGTGACACACCTCTCTCCTCCACCCCCTCCTCTTCTTCTTCCTCCAGTGCTCTGTCCTTGGAACCAGCGGTGCTCCGTAGGCGTACAAGGGGCTACGCAAGTACGCAGGCAAAAAGATGCCATGCCGTGCTTGCGCTGGTGTGTTTGGGGGACAGGAGCCACACTGGGCCAGAGGTTCTGGCAGCTCTGCAGGGGCAGGCCGAGAGGTGGTTGACGCCACGTCAGCTTAAGCCAGGAATGGTCGTTTCTGACAATGGCACCAACCTCCTCTCCGCCCTGCGACAGGGGCAGCTCACCCATGTGCCCTGCATGGCTCACGTCCTCAACCTGGTGGTGCAGCGGTTCTTGGGCAGGTTCCCAGGCTTACAGGATGTCCTGAGGCAGGCCAGGAAAGTCTGTGTGCATTTCCGCCGATCTTATAATGCCAGTGCTCGGCTGACTGAGCTGCAAAAGGAGCTGAACCTGCCCAAGAACCGCCTAATATGTGACATGCCCACCAGGTGGAACTCAACGTTGGCCATGCTGCAGCGACTGCACACGCAGCAGAGGGCCATCAATGAGTACCTTTGCGACTACGGCACCAGGACAGGGTCAGGGGAGCTTGTTTTTTTTTCCCCCACGTCAGTGGAGCATGATCAGGGATGCATGCACTGTCCTCTCACCATTTGAGGAGGCCACGAGGATGGTGAGCAGTGACAGTGCATGCATCAGTGACACTGTCCCTCTTGTCCACCTGTTGGAGCATACGCTGCGTGGGATAATGGACAGGGCACTTGAGGCAGAACAGAGGCAGGAAGAGGAGGACTTCCTTGCCTCTCAAGGCCCCCTTTATCCGGACAGTGTTCCTCCTGTCCCACCCATCACACAGGAAGAGGATGAGGAGGAGGAGGAGGAGGAGGAGGAGGATTGTGTGAGCATGGAGGTGGAGCCTGGCACTCAGCATCAGCAGCAGCAGTCTTTTAGGGATGATGTACAGTCCCAACAAACCAGTGGACTTGTACGTGGCTGGGAGGAGGTGGCTGGCGATCATGTCATCCTCAGTGACCCAGAAGACTCCGGACCGAATGCCTCAGCTAACCTACGCTGCATGGCCTCCCTGATCCTGCAAAGCCTGCGGAAGGATCCTCGTGTTCTTCGGATCAAGGAGAGGGACCATTACTGGCTGGCCACTCTCCTTGATCCGCGGTACAAGGGTAAGGTTGCGGACCTTATCTTGCCGTCGCAGAGGGAGCAGAGGATGAGACATCTCAGGGAGGCCTTGCAGAAAGGTCTGTGCAACGCGTTCCCAGAAACTGGGAGGCTACAAACTCCTGGTCCTGGGCGACGAGTTGCTGAGGCTTCGGTCAGTGGCAGAAGGAGCGGTGGGGAAGGTGGACGTCTGACCGATGCGTTCAGACAATTTTTTAGTCCGCAGCCCCAAGGTATGATCGGTTCCAGCAACCATCGCCAGCGTCTGATATACATGGTGCAGGAATACCTTGGGGCAAGGTCAGACTTGGACACCTTTCCCACCGAAAATCCTCTGGCTTACTGGGTCCTGAGGATGGATCACTGGCCAGAGCTTGCACAGTATGCAATTGAGCTACTGGCCTGTCCTGCCTCCAGCGTTCTGTCCGAACGCACATTCAGTGCTGCTGGAGGATTTGTGACTGATCATAGGGTGCGCCTGTCCACCGCCTCGGTTGATCGACTGACCTTCATCAAAATGAATCAGTCTTGGATCACCACCAGCTACCAGGCACCTGAGGCGGATATAACCGAATAATTTTTAATGTCACATCACATCCCTTCAAGACTGCCTATGCTGATGCTGAGTGACTGTCCTCTTATGTTCACTGACTATCCTCTTCCTCCTCCTCAATGATCCATGCCACCACACCAGTGCCTAAGGCACAATTTTTCAGCCCCTGTTTAACAGGGGCGTGTACATACAATTTTTATAAAAAAATGCTTCGCAACACTGTGCTCCAAGTACAGTATCTGTGAGGGGTTGCAGTGTTGTGGCACCAGCACCAGTGCCTAAGGCACAATTTTTCAGCCCCTGTTTAACAGGGGCGTGTACTTACAATTTTTTAAAAAAATGCTTCGCAACACGTGTGACTGCTGTGCTCCAAGTACAGTATCTGTGAGGGGTTGCAGTGTTGTGGCACCAGCACCAGTGCCTAAGGCACAATTTTTCAGCCCCTGTTTAACAGGGGCGTGTACATACAATTTTTATAAAAAAATGCTTCGCAACAATGTGCTCCAAGTACAGTATCTGTGAGGGGTTGCAGTGTTGTGGCACCAGCACCAGTGCCTAAGGCACAATTTTTCAGCCCCTGTTTAACAGGGGCGTGTACTTACAATTTTTTAAAAAAAATGCTTCGCAACACGTGTGACTGCTGTGCTCCAAGTACAGTATCTGTAAGGGGTTGCAGTGTTGTGGCACCAGCACCAGTGCCTAAGGCACAATTTTTCAGCCCCTGTTTAACAGGGGCGTGTACATACAATTTTTATAAAAAAAATGCTTCGCAACAATGTGCTCCAAGTACAGTATCTGTGAGGGGTTGCAGTGTTGTGGCACCAGCACCAGTGCCTAAGGCACAATTTTTTCAGCCCCTGTTTAACAGGGGCGGGTAATTACAAATCTTGATCTAATAGTTCACAGCAGGGCCCATTCCTGCGCCCACCAAGAGTAACTATGAGGGCCTACAGTCTTGTGGCAACACCGTCCACCACCACCGCCAAAGGCCCAATTTTTCTGCCCTGTTCAACAGGTGCATGCAATTACAAATCTTGATCTATTAACTCACAGCAGGGCCCATTCCTGCGCCCACCAAGAGTAACTGTGAGAGCTTACAGTCTTGTGGCAACACCGTCCACCACCACCCCACCACCACCACCACCCCCAATTTTTCTGCCCTGTTCAACAGGTGCATGCAATTACAAATCTTGATCTATTAACTCACAGCAGGGCCCATTCCTGTGCCCACCAGTCTTGTGGCTACACCAACATCTAATAGGGCAAATTTCTGCAGAGTATATACGCCAGGCCCCTACTTTCATACATCCAACTTACAAACGACTCCTACTTGCAAATGGAAAGAGAAAACAGGAAGTGAGAGGAAATCTACCCCTAGGAAGGGAAATTCTATCCTGTTAGATTTAATTTGGGAAAAAGGTATCTCCTCTCTACTGATACTTTATCACCAATCCTTGTTTCAATTAAAACCCCACTTTTTCCAAAAACATTTGTCATTGGGACGGAAAGTGAGGTGACATGTTCTGAACAGATGTGCAAAGACAGCAAATGTTACAGGGGTGATAACCCCTCCCTATGTTCTCCAAAAAGCTTAAAAATAGATTTTTTTGGGATGGAGCTACACTTCATAATGTACCTGTTCAGATTCTACTTAAGAACAAACCTAAAGCCGCAAGTGGTTTTAAATGGCTTCTTTTTTTCCTTTACAAATGACATTTTGTGCAAGGACAGTTCTAAACACGGGAAACACATGCCACTTCACAGGCATACTTTAGACACCCCCCAGGTACCATATTTAAAGGAAAATTTCACTTTTTTTTTTTCACTTTATGCATCATTAAAATGACTGCTCCCGAAAAAACGTTAGTTTTTAAAAGTTCTTTTTGCATTGATATATGTCCCCTGGGGCAGGACCCGGGTCCCCAAACCTGTTTTATGACATTAACATGCATATTGGCCATTGTAATTAGCACTTTTGATTTCGAACGTTCGCGTCCATTATAACGTATAGGGTTCGAAAATTCGCGCGAACTTTCGGTCCGTTCGAAGGTTCTGGTGCGAACCGAACCCGGGGGTGTTCGGCTCATCCCTAATAATAATAATAACCTAGCTATCCAAGCTCAGGTTAAAAAACAACATATTATATCACCATTCATGGTGATGGACACTGGAGCGCCAGTTCGCTAGGATCTTCGTTATTTCAGGTCTGACATCCTTGTTCCTAGTCTTTTCTTTTCATATTACTCTTATATTTTAGACTTTAATCTCAAATCCATGTACATATTTCTACCCTTTTCTTTGTGCTTAGCTCAAATTATACAGATATATCATTCCCAGGTGAGTTTTCTCACTTCTTATTCCACATATACATTTTCGATCTCCCATTTTTCTATGACCCTTCAATTACTTCCACTTTCATTTACATTTACTTATATTTCTTTTTCTTCCGCCCTATTAGTGGCTTCCCAATATTGTATACAGATTGTCCTAGGATTTCCACTATCTGGCGCTCCATATACATGATTAACTCCACCATATACATTGGTAAGATTTTGCAATTTTAGGCTATGTTAGCCACGTATGGCAATCAACCACATGTGATGCCATTCCATAATATGTATCGTTATTTATTGTTCCTTACCAGGCTCCCTTTAGGCCCTCGGCAGTTCCTCGCCTTATTGGAATATGTACTTGACCATATGTGCGACT
Source organism: Lithobates sylvaticus (assembly GCA_028564925.1). NCBI lineage: Eukaryota > Metazoa > Chordata > Amphibia > Anura > Ranidae > Lithobates > Lithobates sylvaticus. The sequence continues at coordinate 146,762,842 of CM053027.1, forward strand.
TGATTTGGCTTTCCAGCTGCCTTGCGGTACGTATCGCTGTCCCCCTGGAGATTGGTTGGTTCAGCGCCGGTTGTATGTATGGGAGGGGATTTGGCCTTGAGGTGACATGTGCTTTGAGTTCCTGCTTACTAAACTGAATGGTTCAGATTGAGCTATACAATTAACTCTATGCCTTTTGTATTCTATTAGACTCATCCCTTATCGGTACAAAGTGACTCATTGACCCTGAAGAAGCCATTGTATGGCGAAACATGTCGGTCAGCTTTCTCTAACAGTTCCATTGTACCCAGGATCTATACAACCATTATAGACCCTTTTTTAACAATACCCCTGCCAATACTGTATATGTCTGGTTCCTCAATCAACTCAGAGTCCCTTTTTCCCCATTTTTTGAATGGGACTCGATCTGATTGGCGGACCAACTTTTTTAGTATACTCTATATATATAGAGCTCATTTTTTGTTTCTGTCTATATGTCTGTAAATATGTTCAATAATAAATTACTTTGTTAAAATTCTTTACAAAAAGTTGCAAGTGTTACTTTTTCCTACTATTACCGCTATAGTCCCCTGTCTCTGTCCCTGTTCACCCACTTATCAACATATTATATCATCCATAAACCAGGATCACTCAGGATCCTGGCACCTCCCCACCCTCAGTGCGGCTAATTCGATACAAGTCTGTAAGTCCAAATTAAAAATGTCCAAAGCAATATCGGACAAATGAGTACCATCTGACTGATAAAATACTGAAACGCCACCTTCTAGATCAACATGTCTAAAAGACAGGCCATTTAGGGAAGTCATAAATTTGGCTATTGTAATATTAATTATTTTTCTCATCTTTTCTAAATATTTGATTTCTTGTAAAGCTAGAAGTCAATCGCAGAACAATCTCCGAATAAACTAAGATTGCTTCCGGAAAAACAGAATGAATACATAAAAAATCTATTTTAATTTGAGAAATAAGGTCAAATGTCTTGGAACGACCGACATCATTGCCAGCCAAATGCAAAACAATGATGTCAGGAGAAGGCCAAAAAAAATATAATAACGATAACGTTTCCCCTAAATTAGACCATCTCATCCCCTTTTTACCATACCACCAAATTTGAAAGTCTGATAAAGGAAGACCCAAATTAGAGCCGTAAATCCTCCTGAACGCACAATGGTGAGACCAAAATATATACGAATGTCCAATAACCCAAACATTGAATTTGACACCTGCAAAATTTAAAATGAAACATTAGGGCGTACATAGCACAAATAACAATCTGACTTCCATCCACCCAGATTTTTCATTTCAGCACTAGATAAACCCAACTTGGCCACCTCCGTAGCAGCACCGATTCTAAACGAGTGTGATGAAATACGAAGGTGGCCGAGCTGAAGAAATTGCAAACATTTCTTTTTGGCTTCACAAACTCAGCAATTTTTTGGCTGGACAGAGAATGATCCCATACAGGCGCTTTTACTTCCGCTGGGTAAAGGATACTAATTGATGTCCCTATTAGAGTCAAAAATCTTTCAAAAAGATAAGAAATTCATGACAGGCAAGCTATTTAATAAGGTATGGCTAGCAATAAAAAAGATTACTAGTATTACAGGTTATACTTCCTATACACCAATATGGAATAATGCAAACTATGAGGAAGTGCAGAGATTGGAGGGATTTGGGCTTTGGCAAATTCAGAGGCTGAAATATGTGGAACAACTGTTTTGGAACGATAATATGAAATCATTTGCACAAATATCTGAGGAATTTAGGATTCCAGGACAGAGGTTCTTTCAGTATCTCCAGCTTAGACATGCCTTTTACGCCCAGGCCCGTACATCTGTATTTAACCACTTCCCATCCCGCCCATAGTCATATGACGCCCACAAGGTGGATCTCCCATCCTGGGTGGGCATCATATGACGTCCTCTCCTTCCCGGCTGCCTGCGGCTTCGCTCGGGACCTGGTGCGAGTGCCCGGCGGCCGCGATGTCCGCCGGGCACCTGGGATTGCCCGTTAAAACAACGGGACCGTGCGGGACCGTGGAGCTGTGTGTTTAAACACACAGCTCCACGTCCTGTCAGCGGGAGAGGAGACCGATCATGTGATCCCAGTACGGAGGATATATCCCCCCACAGTTAGAATCACTTCTTTAGGGAACACATTAACCCCTGCAGCGCCCCCTAGTGTTAACCCCTTCCCTGCCAGTCACATTTACACAGTAATCAATGCAATTTTATAGCAACGATCGCTGTGTAAATGTGAATGGTTCCAAAAATGTGTCAAAAGTGTCCGAAGTGTCCGCCGCAATGTCGCAGTCACGAAAGAAAAAAATCGCAGATCGCCGCCATTACTAGTAAAAAAAAAAAAAAATGCAATAAATCTATCCCCTATTTTGTAGACGCTATAACTTTTGCGCAAACCGATCAATATATGCTTATTGCGATTTTTTTTACCAAAAATATGTAGAAGAATACGTATCGGCCTAAACTGAGTAAAAAAATTGTTTTTTTTAAGAAAAAATGGATATTTATTATAGCAAAAAGTAAAAAATATTGTGTTTTTTTTTCAAAATTCTCGCTCTTCTTTTGTTTATAGCGCAAAAAATAAAAACCGCAGGGGCGATCAAATACCACCAAAAGAAAGCTCTATTTGTGGGAAAAAAAGGACGTCAATTTTGTTTGGGTGTAACGTCGCACGACCGCGCAATTGTTAGTTAAAGCGACGCAGTGCCGAATCGCAAAAAGTGCTCTGGTAAGGAAGGGTGTAAAATGGCCCGGTATTGAAGTGGTTAAGCTTAATGTCTCTAAAATAACAACATTGTTGAAGAAAAGGGATCAAAAAAAGGGACTTATCTCTAAAATATATAAGATATTGCAGAGTAAATTTAAGGAAGCAGTAGTGGTGCCGGCTAGGAAGCAGTGGGAAGGAGAGCTGAGAGCACTGACTGATGCTCCGTGATTGGAGGTCTTGTCTGCGATCCCAAAGGTATCACTGTCAGCTACTCAAAAATGAACACAACTTTTTATTACACATAGATCATACTACACCCCCGAAAAACTATTTAAGTGGAAACACAGGAAGTCCCCTTTATGTCCCCGGTGTAGTGGTGCACCGGCTAATCTAATACACATGTTGTGGAATGTCCCAAACTCCATCGATATTGGCAGGATATAACTAAAAACATAAATAGCGCTTTAGGTATAGAAATGTCACTAGACCCAAATTTATGTTTATTAAATATAGTGGAGGAACCAAATATTTCAAAAAATACCCATATCGTAATGACGAGAGGCCTGTTTCAGGCATGAAAACTAATAATCCAGAAATGGATATCTATATACCCTCCGGTCGAAGAATGGAGAACACAAATAAAAGAAACTATAATAAAGGAGGAATTTATTTATACACATAGAGGGAGCCGAGACAAATTTGATGCTATCTGGAAAAGCTGGGTAGAGGCCTGGGACAATGAAAATAAAAGATGAACCAATATGGATGAGGGTTAATATTGGGAGAGGATGGGAGGATAGGGGTGGGGGGGCTTCTGGGGTAGAGGGGGGGGAGAGATACAGTAGGGGGAGCCAATTTTTTTTTGTGGTTGTGTCCCTTTTTTTTTCTCTTATTTTTGGGGTGGGTGAATGTTAGAAGTAGGATAATGTATCTGGAATTAAATGCATGTATAAATGTATAACTTGTATTGTTATAAAAAGAATAAAAAAAAAGTACTGAATTAAAAAAAAAAAAAGAAAAACGAAAAGTAGTCAAAGGCGAAGAGGAATGGTGTAAAAATAAGTGCCCAGAAGAACAGTTCAGAACCGACAAAAATTGCCGAAGCAGGGAAACAGCACATATAAGCGGATTAGAAATTGTATTCACTGTTTATTACCCAATTGATCCATTTTGCTACGTCTAAGTAAAATACTTAAACAATCAGGACCCATTAATAAATCCTCAAATAATAACCCTGCCATAACCATATTAGTACAAGGCACTAACTTTGACCCTCTGAAAGTCCCAAAAAAACAAAGGCTAAACACCGATTTGAACAACATTGATTCGTAAGGAGAATAACAAATGGATTCAGTAGCTAAACACAGATGGCCTAAAATATCAGAGGTAATAGGCAGTCTATGATCAGACACAAAACTACCCTTGTGACAACCTTTTAACGCTTGTTGAACCGAAAAAAAAACTCTGACAAGCAGGAAAACCACTCAATTAAAAAAAAAAAAAAAAGAAACGCCACATAACGTTTTTTGAACATGGGAACAAGAATAATTACAAGACAACAAGAAATTTAAAAAAGCCAAAACCAAACTTTCTGAAAATACTGCATATAAACTATTAGAACGTTCCAAAAAATAAAAAAACACAGAGACCACATGTTTTTAGCGATAGAATTACAAATAGCCAAACTAATGAACCTCAGATCAAGTTCCATAAGAAATCCGGGCAAGGGGCACCACCCATGTCTGCTTCCAGCACCAAAGCATTATACCGATCCAACTGTAAATGTGATAAGGCATCAGCTACAGTGTTGAAATTACCAGGAACATACTTAGGTTTCAACCATATATTCAGCGTTAAACTTTTAAAAACGAAGTGACGTAACAAAGCAATCACAGGTAAAGACTTTAAAGACAAACAATTAATGCATAGACAACGCCTTTGTTGTCTGAATGAAGCAAAATGCAACTATTCCGAAAAGCCTCACCCCACAATTCCAATGCCACCACAACTCCAATAAAACTCTGATCTTCGTAAAACCTTTAATACGCCAAACCTCAGGCCAAGTATTCGCTGACCATTGACCTTGCCAATAGGCACCATAATTAATTGCCCCAGAAGCATCGGTAAATACATTTAAAGCATCAGCTAAACAAAAGGGGGCCTGCCACACAGAACGACCATTAAATAAATCCAAAAAACTTTTCCAAATAAACAAATCTTCCTTAATAGAGACCGTCATGCGAACAAAATGCCACTGAGAAGTAACTCCAGGAATAGATATAACCCTAGACGTAAATGCCAAAAGGCCTAATAAAGATTATATCGTTTTCAAACAAACTTTCTTCTTGGAAAAAACAAAATCCAACAAGAAACAATATTTCTTCACTTTTGCCTTAGGGAGGCGAAATTTCATTCTTATAGTGTCTATAGTGGCACCCAAAAATTCCAAACAATGAGTAGGAGGCACTAATTTTTCCAGTGCCAATGGAACACCAAACTTTTTGCAAATAATCTTAAACTCAGTAAATAAATATAAACAGTCCTCCGTATTATCTTTACCAACAAACAAAAAATCATCCAAATAATGTAATAAGTGTACTGAACCTGATTGCGAACTGATAAACCATTCCAAAAAAGTAGAAAACAGTTCAAAATATCTGTGGGACAGGGAACAGCCCATTGGCAGGCACTTGTCAAACTAGTACTTCCCTTTAAAAGAAAATACCCAAAAAGTTAAAGGCCGATGGATGAATCGGCAATAACCTAAAGGCGGATTTCACATCAGCTTTAGCCAAAACAGGCGAACTGCCCACTCTCCTAATAATTTCCAATGCATCATCAAATGAAGAATAGGACACCGAACAAAAGTCAGGGTCTATCTAATCATTTAATGAAAAAACAACTGGGTATGATAAATCATGAATTAGCCTAAAATTATTTACCTAATAATTCCTAAAGGTGAAACATGAAAATTAATAAATCGTGGCTCTGAAAAAGTGCCCTCCATACGTCCCGCAGAAATTTCTTTACAGAGTTTATCGTAAACCACATCATCGTAAATATCAACAGAAGATAAATTGTCATAAACAGAGCAACCAAAACCAGAAAATGCAGGCAATGGAAAACCTTCCAAAAAACCTTCAATTAGAAACGCTGCTGACATTTGGTTTGGGTAACAAATAAACCATGGCAGCATGTTTTCTAAAATCACGGGAGTCACTGCTTTTAAGAAGGGACTCCTTCGAAGGAGTATTATCACTAATAGCCACTTTTTTTTAAACATTTAGCAGCTGGGTGTGCACCCTAACAATACGCACATTCATGCTTGTATTTACAAGTGGCCGGCCACACTGACCATCATTAAAATGAAAGCACAAGCCCTTACGAAATCCAACAGGTTTTGTAACAATTTGTTTAGAAAAGAGGTTTTTGCGGTAACCAGGTTTAACCAGGTTTAACCAGAGACCAACATATTTCATTCCCCATTTGAGAGAATGATGCACAGCCAACTTCTGTCTAAATGATTCATTCTAATAATACCAAGCTTGTCCATGAAAATTTTTATAGGCCTCCAAAATAATTTTAACATGTCGGAAAAGCCCACTACGCCGTTCAGGATATTTTTCACCTAGAACACTAGCAAAAATACAAAAAGTTTGTAACCAATTGGTAAATGATCTGGGAAGTGAGGTATTTCTCTCAACATCAAATTTGTCATCCCTCTTATTACAACGATGTTCAGGGGATAAAGGTAACAAAGAAAAAATGTTGATATAATCTCCAGAATTTTTCTTTACAAGCAATAGTAAGATGAAATCCCAAAGGTGAAAGCTCGCATGGCAACGCTTCTTTCAAACAACCTTCTGATATTTGCATGGAAGGAACATGTATAGATGACCAGTGATGTAAGTAACTGAGTTAAAATAAACGAAGTTACTTAACGCAGTTCCTTCCGAGGGTAATGAGTAATCTAACTGATTACTTTTCCCCTCATGGTAACGCAGTTCCCATTACTTGGGCGGCTTTACTGCAATTACATCTACCGCCACTAGATGGCAGTAGTGTAATCCCGGTGTCCTGCCCCCACCGGATAAGGACCCCCTGTACTGCGCAGGTGCAGTGCTTGCGCAGTACGAAGGACTACGGAGCTTACGAAAATTGCCAAACCTAAACAGCTCTGAGTGAACTCTACACCGCGCAGGCACAGTTAACATGTAATCGTACGAGGCAATGCTGCACGCTCCCGATGCTTGTGCTACTCTGCAAGGGGTATCTATCGTGTAACTAAGGGGCGGGTCTAGTATTACTGTAACCAAGGGGCACATTTATTATTATTGTTATATATCAAGCTCTGCCCATTAATTTAACATTCACCCTCTTCTGTAGCCATCCGCCCCTTACACGATATAATAATAATAGACCCGCCCCTTGCTTACACGCTATAACAGATCTGTCCCTTGTTTAGAGTAATAATAGAGCAGCCCCTTGGTTACACATATAGAATATTTAAAAAAAAAAAAGTCACAGTTACTTTGCTGCGTAACTAATTACTTTTCCAATGTAGTAACTGAGTTACTAACGCAATTAATTTTTGGGAGAAGTAATTTGTAACTCAACTAATTACTTTTTCAAAGTAAGGTGACACAGACGTAGCAGGATGAATACAATCAGTATTCAAAGTACTAGATTCTGTAGACTGTAATAGAAATATATGTAGACTATATTTTAAGCAAAACGCTAATATGCAAGAAAAGGGGAGTGTAATTGGTTTTATATAATGATTTGTGGTGAAATGTAATGAGAACACCAAGATACCTGAACAACTTGGTGCACCATATAAAGTTGAAGTTCTGTTGTAAGTTGGTGATCAAGTTATGGGAAAGGTTGATGGGGAGGGCCGAACACTTATTTATGTTAATACCTAGACCTGAAAAGGTTCAAAAGGAGTTAGGTTCAGAAATGAGGTTGGGTATAGATGTAAGGGGGTTTGTAAGAAATAATAAGGCGCCATCCACATAGAGGCTTAATTTAAATTCATTTGAGTCTTTATTATAACCACTGATATTTGAGTTGTTTCTTATTGCTTGTGCTAGGGGTTCAATTGCTAAAGCAAATAGAAGTGGGGAGAGGGGGCAGCCCTGTCTAGTTCCTCTGCTTAGGGGAAAGAAATCTGAGTTATGGCCTGGGATTTTAATTCTGGTATGGGGGAGGTGGTAAAGGGCGTTAAAGCCATGGATAAATTTATCTGTGATACCGAATTTAGGGAGTAAATGGTTCAGATATGACCAGTTTACACTGTCGAATGCCTTGTGGATATCAAGGCTGAGCAGGCAGACAGGGTTGGAAGAGAGGTTAGCGTCTTGGACTATGTTGGTGACCAGTCTGATGTTATCAGTGATTTCTTGTCTGCTGGGGATGAATCCCGATTGATCTATGTGAATGAGGGACGTGATAACTGACGCTAGTCTGTCCGCAAGGAATCTGCAGAAGATTTTCAAATCATTATTAAGGACTGAGATAGGGCAAAAGTTTTGAGGGAGGGTATGGTCTTTGAGAGGTTTAGGGATAAGGGATAAGTTAGCTAAAAGCATATCTCCAGGGAATTGGCCACCAATAAGGATATGATTGAAGAGCTTGGTAAATATGGGTACTAGTAGGGGTGCAATTTTTTTATAATATGATGTAGTGAAACCGTCTGGACCCGGAGCAGTCAAAGTTTTGAGTGATTTAATGATATTGGTGATTTCTTGATCTGTACAGGGATCATTGAGAGTGGAGGCTTGTTGGGCATTGAGGGTAGGGAGGTGTATGTTATGGAGCCAATTGATTGAGGAATGATGGGGGTGAGTTTGGGGACCCAAAAGAAGATCTTTATAAAAGGATGAGAAAATGTCTAGGACTTCCCGGGGGTGAGTGACCAGGTTACCAGATTGGTTTCGTAGCTTATATACATGGGGGGTTTGTGTTCTTGATTAATTTTATTTGCAAACATGGTAGAGGTAGAATTTCCATGTAACAAAAATTTGGCCTTGGAGAATCTAAGGGATTTTTCTGTGTCGGATCAGAGGATCGTATCTAACGCTTTACGCTTAGGTTGAATTTGAGTCGTAATTTCAGGAGAGAGAGATTGTCCTAGCTTGATATATAATAGATCTAGGTCTTTTGTGAGGGACTTAATATCTGTGAGTTTAGCTTTATTTTTGGCTGCTGCGATACTAATTAGGTTACCTCTAAGAACCGCCTTATGTGCTGACCAAAGTGTTGTAGGGTAGATGTCTTTGGCTGAGTTATTAATGAAGTAGTCTTCGATGTGTGATTTTATGTCATGGAGTATGGATGGGTCAGATAAGATGGAGTCATTTAGACGCCAGTTAAATGGGGTAGGGGCAAGGCCTACATGAGAAGTGTCAAATGCAACCATGTGATAGTCAAACCATGGACAAGGGTGGATCCAAGCCCTCAAGGAGTTTGCTAAAAGGATGGGGGTACAGAAGATATAATCAAGTCTGGCATAACAATCATGTGGGTGAGAGCAATGGGTATAAGCTTTTACGCCAATGTTATGAGCTCTCCAAGAGTCAATCAGTTGAAATTTGCTGAGTGAACGGTTAATTGACTTGGAGAAGGCTTTCGAGGTGAGAGTGACTTTGCTTCTGTCTTATGAAATGGTGCGCGGCTAAGTTAAAGTCTCCTCCTAATACAATATGGGGGGAGCTAGAGTTTCAAAAAATGTATGGAAAAATTAAGTTTTAGCTTCATTAAGGGTGTAAATGGAGGCGATAGTAAGTGAGCGTTTGTTCATTGTGCCTTTCAGTATAATGTAGCGACTATCTACATCCCTATATATGTTCTGTATTTCAAAAATTATAGAGTTGCGTATAAAAATTGCTACCCCCCTTGATTTATTAGAAAATGTGGTGTAGTAATGTTGGTTGTAAGTTTTGTTGAAGTAGTGGGGGTGATTGTCTGTGGAAAAGTGGGTTTCCTGGAGAAGGATGATGTCAGCACCAAGTCGTTTATAGTGTTTGAATGCTTTTTTGCATTTGTGTGGGGAGTTAAACCCTTGAATATTCTGAGAAAAAATTTTAAGACCCATTTTTAAAGGAGGTATAAAGGCAAATTGTATAGACTAGGATAGAGAAAAATCTATGTATGGAGTGGGCTATGGGTATGCATATAGTAGAGTATAACAGGCTATAACTGTAATCAATACAACATATATATGTAGTGAATACGAAAAACAACGAAAATCCAAAATAACCAAATTAGAAACAACAAAACTACGAAAGAAGAATTAAAAAAAAAAACGAAAACAGGAACAACGAAAATCAAAATTAACGAAAAAATTCATACATTCGTAACTTTTTGTTGAATTGGTAATTTTCCGTGTCCCTTAAGCCCCATACACACGGTCGGAAAATCCGACCACCAAATCCATCGGATTTTGTCTGACGGATTTAGTCCGACACTGGTGTTCATTCTGAACGTGGTGACGTTTGTTGCGTACGACGGGACTACGTAGAGGCTAGTAGCCAATAGCTTTGGTCTTGTAATGTGATCTGAGCATGCGTGGCACTTTGTCCGTCGGAATTCGATACACACGATCGGATTTGGTGTGATCGGACTTTGTTGTCGAAAAATCTATCCAGCAGGAGATAGGACTTTGTCCGTCGGACAATCCGATGGAAACTGTCCGATGGTGCCTACACACGGTCGGAATTTCCGACAACATTGTCCGATAGGACAGAATCCATCGGAAAATCCGACCGTGTGTATGGGGCTTTACAATGGCGCTGCTTAACGTGCTTCGAATGGATTGAACGAAAAAATGTGTACATTCGTAACTTTTTTTTTTTATTTTGATTCGTAACTTTCCGTGTCTCTTACAATGGTGCTGCTTAACGTGCTTCAAATGGATTGAACGAAAAAATTTGTACATTTGTAATTTTTTTTTTTTTTTTTGCGATTCGTAATTTTCCGTGTCTCTTACAATGGAGCTGCTTAACGTGCTTCGAATGGATTGAACGAAAAAATTCGTACATTCGTAACTTTTTTTTTTTGCGATTCGTCATTTTCCGTGTCTCTTACAATGGCGCTGCTTAACGTGCTTCGAATGGATTGAACAAAAAAATTCGTATATTTGTAACTTTTTTTTTCGATTCGTAATTTTCTGTGTCTCTTAAAATGTAATAATAGCATACACATTACATAAAATTATGAATTATGCTCCGATTACGAATCTACAATTTTTTTTTTACGAAAGTACGAATAAATCAATCTAACGAAAGTACGAATGTAACTAAATCTACGAAAATACGAATGCATCCGAATTTTGAATAAACGAAAATTAAACGGAAAAACGAATCAACGAAAAAATAACTCTTACAAAAATACGAATCATTACGAATACGAACACAGACGACTTACGAATTTACGAATCGTTACGAATACGAACACCGAAGACTTACGAATTTACGAATCGCTACGAATCAACGGAAACGAAAGAAACAAAACGAAAATCAACAAATTTTTCTATTGTGCACATGTCTAATATGTGGATAGTGAGAAATATAGTTTAAGGTTGTGGCTAGTGATGAAAAAATAAATGTAGTACAGTAGGTTGTAATTCCTCTTTGGTGAACCTTCAAACATATAAGGGTGGAATCTTCCAGAAAACATTTTAGTTAGAAAAAATGCCATAAGGGCAAAAAAGTGTAATTTGTAATATACCATAAGGGAGCCAGAGGACACAATGTCGACTGACTTTACAAATTTTAACAGAGGACAAAAGAGTCCTAAACTCACCAGGCCAGGCACGGCCCCCAAATCAATGAGGGGGTACCACCAGGCCGAGGATGAGAGTATGGGGTCAAACCAGCGACGGTGGATTTGCCAGGAAAAGTTATTTGAAAAAATTAACAATGTGCATGGTTAGAGTAACATTCTAAGCATAACCACAAAAATTACCAAAAATGTAATGTGTGAGTAAGTGGCTCTAAAGCTGAAGTAACCTTTAAGCCCATAACATCTTCTTTAAGGAAAAAGAGAACAGAGGGCAAAAATCAAGCAAAATAAAATAAAACAAAAACAAAAAACCTAACATTTCCCTCTCATATTCAGCCTTCTCCATAAATGTATAGAAATTCAAACAGGTAAGGAGAATGAAATTCTGTGAGGTGTTGAGCATTGGAGGAGGGGTGGTAGGGCCTCCCACAATATAGATTGGATTTGCAGCAGGGCTTTATATAAAGGAAACTAGTGGATCCTAGAATATCGGATTGCAATCAGGGGGTTAGGGTAGGAGTATGAAAAGTCTATGCGACTATAAAGTGTAATATTATCTGCTGTCAGAGTTTGGTTGAAGTATTCTCCAATTAGGAGCACCTGGTAGGCTTTTTATTTTTTTAAATGTGTTTAACAGGAGCAGAACTCCTAGGAATTCTCACCTTCTCATTTGGTTTCTTTAAAACTCTAGGTGGTGACCGTGATTCGAACCTGCGAGGTCTCTTTGTAGAACGCCAGAGATCAGATTTCACTACTGCGCATGCGCCCGATTCCAGCCTCGCCGATAGTCTCCGTCCCGAATCCTCTTGATTGACAGACAGAAGAGGTGGGTGTGAAACTCGATCAGTCACGGAAGCTTGACCCGTATTAACCTCGATGGAAGGGATAGAAGTTTGTGATCCCGTAGGCAACAATAAGCATTGCTGCATCCATTCTTCGCCGCTCTCTGAACCGGCTCGTTCCATCAGTTGTCACAGCATTGATTTCATCTTTTCCAGAAACAAACGATCTTCTTCTGTCTTTCAGCGTCGTCTGTCAAAATTTGTGATGCAATTCACTTGTTTATATACCCTCCAGCACAGAGTACCGTTTATATTTAAATCAAAACTTTAAATATGACCAAACATCTTTATTTTTAACCTATAAAATTCTTTCTTTTATGCCTGACTCAGTCCCATAGGTGGTTGTGGGGGACAATTTTGCCCCACTTCCCACTTTTCATTCCCCCAATTCCTTCTGCAACGAATAAACCCCAGAAGCGGCATATGTCACGTTACTTCTGGGATCACAGCTTAGCTAGCAATAAAGTTGTATACAATGGATGGCATGGAAAGAAACCATCCATTGTTTACAATTAAATCTATAGATAGCTGCGCTAACCAATACATCAATTATTTGTGCTCAAATCAACATATGACACAACTATCCAAACATTGAAATATCCAAACATTGAAATTCAACACCACTGTGATATGTGCCAAACCAAAATTTATGTTATTGTCAAAATAAAATGTCCATTGAATAAAAACTCCTTGCCAATAGTGATTTCTTGCATATAATCGCTTATATGGTGATGCACTCAGGTATCATGACTACATCCACCACCTTCCAAAATTCACACTCACCAGATGACAATATAGTTAGAGCCTGGTCAATTTGTGGGTCTTTAGTCCCCTGTTTAGGTTTTTCCTGTGGCACCAGATATGTACAGCGATGTTCCTCTGTTTTCTATATTCACTTCACCAAACTCCCCTCTCATGCACTTATGTAATCATCTAAATAGCCATCATTGCGCAACATCCAAAATGTATTCAATTATAAAAATCCATATAAAGTGGTTTTGCTCACGTTTAGAAGTGCCCTTAGACTGGCACTTAGTCTATCCAGCAATCCGCTAAGCCTGCTTTATTGCGGCTCTGTCCTATGGAGCCAGCGTGCGATCCAAGCCTCGGTTTCAATGCGGTTCAGGGACAAGGAGTGGCGTCAGCCTCGCTCCACTAGCCTCAATGCGTTTCACATTAGTTATGTGTCATCGGGAAGCGCTGATCACAGCCGGTCACAGATCGTGCAGCTGCACATTTCTAGAACAACAGTGCTCCCACCCGGCCGTCATTTTACTTGGTGGGAAGGTGTTAAATTGTAACTAAAGGGAAAACATTTTTTTTTTTCCATTTTGGATAGAGTGAGGGAGAGTTATAACCTCTATCAGTTTTTTTTTTTCTCCCGTCTGTGTCCCATTGTGGAGATTTTCCTTTACTTCCTGTTTTATAGCCAAAACAGTAAGTGAGAGGAAATCCCTGCAAAGCGAGGGAACCCCTGGTTATCACCAGGTTCACTTGAACTATTGTTCCCATTTGGAGAGTTTCCCTCCATTACTCTTCTGGGAACAACCCAAACTTTGGGATTTACTTTTACTTTCATGCTTGATTATAATAGTAAACATAATTTCAAACATATTTGAGGTGCACTGCAACTCGTGCTTTAGCGCTGCATTGCCTTGAAGGGTTGAGGTTCCATTGCACAGCACTGCAATGGACACTATTGCAAAGTTGTGTTTCAGCTGTTACACAAATTAATGTGATTTTATTACAAGCTGATCTTTTTTTATACACTTAGTAAAACCACTGAGAAGAATATTACCTTTAATGGTTTTTATTGAATGCCCATATTTCAAATATCTGTGTAATTCAAGGAACTATCTATTGTAGCTTTTTGCAATAATATAATTTTAGCATACCAAATCCTTTTAACCTAATGTAACTGTTTACATCATTTTTATTCTTTCATTATAAAAAATGTATTATGACATGATGGCCTTGGCTTGGCATATGGCCTGTACACACAATCTCAATATTGTATGAAAAATACCGCTTTTGAAGCGATCGTACAATAATCAGATAGTAAGTACAGAGCTTTCGAGAGCCGATCACGACACTTCATCAGATTTTTTTCGATCGGACAAACACGAAAACTTTTCTCGTATGATACCAGACTGTACGATTTAATTTTATTTTATTTAATCAGTACAGTTTTCGTTCGAAAATACAAAAGAAAATACACTACAACACATGACATCACTTCCGATTTTTTATTCTGTCGTACGAGAATTTTCAAAACTTTAGTTACCTTTCCATTTTTGATATGCGACTAGCATGCAAAAAAAAACAAAAAAAAAAACGGACCATCTGTCGTCCGATTTTCGGATTGTGTGTATGGGCCATTAGTGTCCTCTTCTTTCTTTGTTCACAAAAAGATCAGCACTGACACCTGGTGGCATCATTTTGCAATCAATTTAACATACAGGAATAGCTAAGTCTGATGGAAACTAGTATATTGTTTTTGTGTTATTGTTTTAACATCACAACATTTTTTACTTTTTTTTTTTGCTTTGTCAATTTCTTAAAACAAAGATTGTCCATTAGTGGTTTAAAGGCACCACACCTGTTTCAAAAAAGTAAATGCAAAAACAGTGATCTGGATCTTATGATCAACGTGCATTTACTAATTTTGCACAGAAGCCCGTATAGCATTGCAGTGCACCTAAGATCAGTGTGATCAGCGCACTGGTTCTTGCAGTGTTTACCCCCAGCTCCAGGTCTGTATGGACCTTCTGTTATGAGACTGTAGAAAGTGCAGCTGGACTAGAATTGCAGTGACCTCACAGGTGCAGCACCCTGCTGCCAGTGCTTTGTCGAGTCCCTTCCCTCAGTCAGAGTGGCAGATAGCACTTGTAGTTCAGGCAAGGGGATGGACAGTTTTGGGTTTGGGTATACTGTATGGGACCATGTTTCATGTTACACCCTACATATGTCATAGCTCCCAACTCTCCCTGATTTTGAGGGACAGTCCCTCATTTTGAACAAAGTCCCTCTGTCCCTCTTTCCTCCTTATGTGTCCATAATTTTTGATCTGATATCTGTAGTTGTATATAAAATGCCCTGTTTATCTATCCAAAAGTGTTTCCCAGTGCTAAACCTTTCATCCAATTTCGAAATTGCTGCAACTGTAAATTACAAACGCCAATATAAAGGAATAGTTTTAACCAATCATTTTTTGTATAAGTCTCCTTTAAGGGGAGGGGGCATGCCAAGGGGTGTGTCCTATGCCTACATACTACATATGCCAATATGTGTCCCTTGTTCCCATCTCAGAAAGTTGGGAGGTATGCATATGGGTATACCATGAAACATGGTCTTAAAGGTGGTAGGTGTTTTTAAAGGAGACCTTTATTGAGAGATTATAGCAGCTGACCTTGCGTAAATAATAGTTACAATGACTGTCATGGTAAAACAGCTTTAGTACTTTGACTCACTGACTTGGGACATGTTTTCAATAGCATTTCTGACACCAGTCTCACTTTCCTGGTCTACTTTATTGTTTGGGGTCAGTCAAAAAATAAATTATTGAGGCCAGAGCAGCCATGCAACTACTATTTTTAAAAGGCGGTTAACAATGGGAGCCACTGTGTTTTTGTCCCTACAAGTTGCCTTCAGCCTTCATTTTTTTTCAATGGGTCACATTGAATATTAAAATACCTATTGCAACGGTATTGTGTAGCACAGAGCTGAGTGAAGTGTTCTGCAAGTGCTATGGGTCTGATTGGCGGAGACAAAGAGCTGGCGCATACCTAACAGAAAGGGGCATGCTGCACTGCTATGAAGCTTCTTAAACAGGTGAGAGAGGACTGTGAAAAGCAGGGATTGAATTTGTGTAAGCTGCCAACCATCCACATCTTGAGGTGAGCTGTGGTTGGGGGGTACATTGGTGAGCTGTGTGCCACACTAAGTACTGCATAACAAACAGGACTCAGAGTGTATACTGTTCAGTGATGAGGTGTATGTATCACACAGGTAACAGAAAAAATCAGCACAAGGGACAGTACTTACATATCCCCTCCCAAAGTAACCATCTATTGCTCATCTCTGCACACCTCTTTGCTTGGTTCTTGGAGTTTTCTCTCTATTGCTGGGTCCCTTCACCTCCCCAGTCCTTGTTGTGCAGGCAGTGAGGAGATGATGTGCTGTAACCTCTATCAACCAATAAGTAAGTGGTAATGATGCAAAGCAACCTCTAGCAACCAGTGAGCAGCAAAAATGTGCAACAACTTCTAGCAACCAATCAGTGAGCCGTAATGATGTGCAGTATTTTCTAGCAACCAATCAGTGAGTGGTAAGGATGTGCAGTGATCTCTAGCAACCAATCAGTGAGTCTGGACCAGTTCTTTATGTTTACATTATTAAAGTTTTTCTAGATAGCTCTATGTGTGTGTTTGTCTGTTGGAGAGCAAAATTGCATGGGGGGGCCCAAGAAAATGTTTGCCCAGGGTCTAAACAATATTAAAGATGGCCCTGTATGTATGCGTAAAAAGAAAAAAAAAACAAAGCGCCAAAGAAATCTAAATATTGATATGAGTAAATGATAATATGAAAAAATTGACAATTGACAGCTGCGGTGAATAAAACTTTGCAAGTGCAAAATGATACTAGTTGAGAAAATAAATATACTGCGCTAAGTGTCAAAAATGTTAAATAAATATCACATTTGAAACCAATGCGACTTTGAAAACAATCGCTAAAAAGTCCCATGCACATAGTTTTTTGCAAACATAAATAACCTTGAAGCAATAAAAGTTCCAAATCCCAAATAAAGTGCTCGTGCTCTACAAAGTGGATATGAATCCGTGCTTGATAAGTGCTTGATATGTGCTCACAAGACGGTGCCGCCACATAGATGTGAACTCATCCCTCCAAGTAGACCAACTATTTCTTGTTAGGTCAAACAAGCATGTGGGGCAGTCACCTTGGATTTCCTGTGGGGTGATGTGGTTTAAGATAGTTGTTTCCTCATATGAATGGACGTAATAAATAAAGCCTCATTCCTCTATGTACTAGCGATGTTTTGGGCAGATGTTCCTCATAAAAATGACAGAAAAAGCCTCATTGCGCAGCAACGTTTAAAACATTTATTCAAGATAAAAAAACATGGTATTAGACTCACATGTAAGGGTGCCTAAAAGCCTGGCACCCGGTGTAAACACCAGATACTTTCCCAGGAAATCTGCCCATAAGCAGTGGTAAGCCGCCACCGTGGTATACTGTTGATTTCCGGGATGGGAAGTGTATTGTGATGATGCGATAAAGCAGACCAACCTCTACATGTTTCAGCCAATCAGACGGGCTGGCTTCAGGAAGTTGCTATGTATGCGTGCCTGTATTTATGCACCCGAACATTGATGGGCTGGTCAGCTTAGCTCTGAGGAACAGGGTGCGCCACCCAAAACACGTCAGCTTGCCAGCATAGCAGGGTGTTGTTGTAGTACGTGTATCCTGCACTTTATAGCATCTTGTTGTTTAGATGCTCTTAAAAGTTGTACTTTTGTGAGTATCCATCTATACCAATTTTTATCTCTCAAATAAATTATTGGTAATGCACTAGGTGCTTGTGTCTTCCTGTCTGTTCTCTTGTAGTTTCAGATTTTACTATTGCTTTGATAAAGGACAAGAAATTTAAATGGACCCAAATTCAAAAAGTTATAGTTTTTCTATGTTCTAAGGAACATTTACAAATGTTAATTCTGCCTAATGCCGCGTACACACGTTCGGACTTTGTCTGCTTGACCTAGTCCGGCGGACAATCCGCCGGACTTTCCGAGGGGGGACTTGCCCACACACGCCCGGACTTCCAAGCGCGTGACTTGTCCACACATGCCCGGACTTCTCCGGCGGACAATCCACGGGAAAAAGTCTGCGGGACTTTTGAAAATTAACGGACTTGCCCATACACGGAGCAGTCCGTTCATTTAGAACGTAACTGCAGGTAGACGGAGCTAGCGAAGGCAGTGAATGCCGCCGCGCTAGCCCGTCACCTGGCATGGATTTAAAGGGAATCCCCACGCCGAAAAACGGTGTGGGGGTCCCCCCCAAATCCATCTCAGACCCTTATCCGAGCACGCAGCCCGGCAGGCCAGGAAAGGGGTGGGGACGAGCGAGCGCCCCCCCCCCCTCCTGAACCATACCAGGCCGCGTGCCCTCAACATGGGGGGTGCCCTGACATATATATTTCGTCACTCTCCGCAATGGATCCCTAAATCTTTTTTCATACGGCTACATGGTATCCTTTCAGCATTTATATGGAGATCTAAGCCCCCTAGATATAGCTGGGCGACATTGGTATGCCCGACTTCCCAGGGTGGCTTGGCATGTCCAGATTTTTATAAATATTATTTGGCCTCTCAGCTAGTAACTGCGACTTGGTGGCTTAACCCAGATACCTCTAATTCTGCCATCCAGGTAGAAGCGGCAGTGTTGGGATCCTTGGAGGCTTTGAAATTTTTGATTTTTCGGGGCCTCCGTGCTCCATATTTACTGACACCATCTATGTGTACTACGTTACGCGCAGTGGGAGAGTCTTAAAATTGAACGTCATCCTCTACAGGCAATTTTGCCTAACGCTCCCCTTTGGTTAAATCCTACTTTGGAGCATATTTACGCACTGCCCAATCCCTATTCTTGGACAAAATTTTATGTAAAAACCGTGACCCAGATTATCTCGGATGAATCCTTGAATTAATTTTCTAAATTGATTTCTGATTTTAATGTTCCTCAGTCATACTTTTTTAGTTTCCTTCAATTCTACCATGCCTTCAGTTGTCAATTCCCTGGCTCTTCTCCACGATTAGTTCAATCTGCCATAGAGATTAGAATGTACAGAGAATGCTGTTTCTAAACTATATTCTCATCTAACAACTGTCTCTCTCCCAAATTTAGAGAAATTAAGACTTAAATGGTCTAGGGACATTCCCGAACTTGCAAATAATGACTGGGATGACATATGGGATTCCCCCTTTAATTCTCTTGTTTCTCTGAGAAATAGATTGATTAAATTTAAGATAGTTCATAGGACATATTACACCCCCTTATATATTACATAAAATCAATTCAGACTCTGCCCCTGGATGTTGGCGCTGTGGGGAGACCCCTAGAGACTTTACTCATATATTTTGGACCTGCCCAGCTATAGTGGGGTACTGGTAAGAGATACTAGCGTTTGTATTCCAAATAACATCTATTTCTCTACAGCTATCAATGTCAATATGTATTTTGGGTTTGATAGAACAATTTATTCCCACAGCAGCAGGCTGTACTTTGGTGGGGCTGCTTTTGTTTTTTGCTCGTAAAGCTATAGCTCTTACTTGCTCTTACTAGCTATGTGGAAACAACTTATTAAAGTGGTGTTGCCACCAAACAAATAAAATTAGCTTAAAAATCATAAAAAAAATGTAAAAAAAATAATTGGAAATTTTTTTGTTTTTACTCACCTCTAAATGCCTGTTGCTAGGGGGTCCCTCGTAGTCTGCCACCTTCAGTGCCCGGGCTAAACGTCACTTCCCCTCTGCGCCGTCATCTGGGACCTGTCACGTGTCCCAGATGACTGAGCGTCAAATCACGGCGCATGGCGCCGCTCGCGCATGCGCAGTGGGTGCCCAGCTGTGAAGCCACAGCCGGGTTCCCACATTGAGGGGGGGGCCTCGTTCCCCTGCATCGCTGGACCCTGGGACAGGTAAGTGTCCAATTTTTTAAAAGTCAGCAGCTGCAGTATTTGTAGCTGCTGACTTTAAAAATAAATTATTTTGTGGGCACTCCTCTTTAACAACAACCTACCTTTATATAGGGAAACCTATATCAATAGAGGCTGTCTCCTCAAATATGAAAAGGTCTGGTCCAAATGGCTGATGGATCCATCCACAGCCTCAGAAGTCTCAGAAGAAAATGATCTTTTGCCCATTTTACTTTAGTTTATAGGTAAATATCAACGATTATTTGAATACTTTAGGCTGACATATATACTGTACCATGGGACTGTAAGTTTTTTTATTTTTTTTCTATTAAAATAAGTTAGCATAAATACCATGTAAGACCAATGTATGTGTATGTATGTGGGGGTGTGTTTTGTTTGTCTATGGCTTTATATGTGTAGCGGTCACACTTTAACAAGTGTGCGCTATAAGTGGAAATGTAGTTTTTCCCCTCAGAACAGTAATGGGGTTCTGAGGGTTAATTGTACAGGTTTACTTTGGCATCAGTTTGGCTGGGCTGTACTGGGGTTCTGCCTGGTCATAGGTGCAGTGAGGCACCCATGACAGGCCGAGAACAAGGCCTGGTTGGACGTCTTAGGTACCAATCTTTACCCGGAGCAAATCAGGGTGCGTCTGGCCCTGCTGCGTAGTCTGTGAAGGGTTACTTAAGATGCTGAAGTCACGTGTTCGGGTTGCGCCGTAGCTGTCTGTTCTTGGTTCTGGACTGGGGTAGTCCCGCGAGGGGTCCCGGGCCTAGGAGCGTTTGCCGTCCCGCAGACATGGTCAGTCTGATTAGCCCCATAGACTCTCATGGTCATGGTCATGAGGTGGGGATCCGTCTGTTCCCGAGTCTCGGAGCTGGTTAGCCCGAGGCCCAGTAACTGAGGGAGGATTCCAGGCGTCCCGGTGTGCTCTCAGTATTGGAGGGACACGGCAACTCATACAAGTGACTAGGTGAGGACTCTTCTGAGGAGGGCCAACAAGCTGGCATCTCAGTAAGAGGCGGGAAGCTGAGTTGTATGGACACTAATGCATCCACACTTCCACAGTACTGCCAAGGAGACAGAGAAAGTTCCAGGTACTGTGAGAAAGGTTCCTATTCATCTTCGGTTGAAAGTTTATTCTGTGTCAGACTTTTTGCAAGTTTCTGGGCCACATATTGGCTGCTAGACCTCTGGCTAGAGGATTATCTGGCATTGAAGTACCCAGCTGCGAGTGGCTAATCTCTGAGGTGATTAGAGACATTCTGTGGACTTCAGCAGTTCAAGGTGCCTGAGTTTATTCGCCCCTCAAGGGATTATGGCTGCTACATATGTTTATTTGCTTTTGTAATGTTTGTTTTTGTATTTTTGGAAAATGAAACGTATGTTTAAAAAATATATATTTGTATGAATTCTTTGCAGTCACAATTTTTGAAAATTTTGCATATTGGGATTGTAATTATTCACAGAGAGCACGGTTTAATAGATTTTAATTCATTACTTTCACTATTTTATTTCACTTATAACGAGCTGCTCCTATATAGTTGGTTTTTTCATTAGTCTTAATTGACACCATTTGCACAGGTCAAGTGTGTTTTCACTCTAAATTTTTCATTCCCCCTTTTTTCTTACCTGAGCCCGATCGTTCCAGTGATGTGGACGAGCACAGCAGCTCTAGCTGCTGTCTCGGGTCCTCATTGGATAGATTGATAGCAGCAGGAGCCATTGGCTTCCACTGCTGTCAATCAAATCCAGTGACATGGGAGCTGGGGTGGGGCCGAGTCCTGCTGTCTGTGTCAATGGACGCAGCAGCAGGACTCCGGAGCGTGCCCGTACGAGTGCCCCCATGTTCTCCGTGGGGGCACTCGGGAAGAGGAGGAGCCAGGAGCGCCACAGGGGGACCCTAGAAAAAGAAGCCATTTTTTTTTAATTAGGCACATGGTTCCCCTTAATTTCCATATCAGACCCGAAGGGCCTGGTCATGGGCTGGAGGGGGAAACCCATGTCATTTTTTTCAATGAGTTTTATCTATATTGCCGAGACCCGACAATTCATTACAGCCGCGTTCAGTTTTAAATGACTTTTTTCCTTTAGAAATGTCATTTTGCTGGGGTATTGTTCTAAACAGGGGAAAACTGTGCCACTTTCTAGGCATACTATAGACACCCCCCAGGCACAATATTTAAAGGAATATTTAATTTTTATTGTTTCACTTTAAGCATTATTAAAATCACTGCTCCCGAAAAAAATACAGTTTTAAAACTTTTTTTTGCATTGATACATGTCCCCTGATACACTTTTTATGACAATAACTTGCATATGAGCCTTTAAAATTAGCACTTTTGATGTTTCATGTTTGTGTCCCATAGACTTTAACGGTGTTCGTGTGTTCTTCCAAATTTTTTGAAAAATGAGAGAAATTATAGCGCTAAACTCAAATAAAAACACACAGTGCAAGTGTAGCGGCTGCGCTAGAATAAGACAAATATTCAATAGGCAATGTAAAGAAAAGTGCAGCGCTAAAAGAGTGAATGGTTGTGATACCCTTCAGCAAACACAAACTTCCTCAGTGGTGATTTAAGGAAGTAATAGTAAAAACCTGACGTGAACAAACAAAAAATTCCTCAGTGGTAATTAAGGGAATGGTGTGAACCTAAAATGAAAGGCAAACAATACAAATAATATTTGTAGTACACAAAAAAGTCCCAAGGAATTCCTCAATGATGATTGAGGAACAGATTCCTATATACATTTGGAGTGAAAAATAGCATATAAAAATAATGGTATTGTCCTTAGTGAACAAAAAATGTCCCAAAGTGATGCAATATGGATAACGTCAAGTCAGGATGATCCTGGACCAAATCTTCTGGTATACACACTCATATAGGAAGGAAAGTAGATGTACGCTTACCAGAACTGGTGGACTCCCTGTCAGCAACAGGGAGTCAAACAGGCATAGAGAGGCTCTGGATGGCCTGCGACCTCGATGTTCCAGGGCGGGCAGATGGGCTGTATAGAACCACTCACGGCTTCGCCGACAGGATACAGTGGGTCAGGGTGAAGACAGCTGACATGAAGTCTGGATCCTCATGGATGAGATAAGGACTCCTGGATAGCCACTTGATAGATGAAAGTGGAGTGAGCAAATGGTAGACACTCACTAGGAATGGAACGAAGGCTCTCTTGGAATACTCTCCATATGAATTTTCGATCGTATGGAGAAAAATGAAAAAGAGAAAAAACCAGGAGAGGACTCCAATGGTTTAGATCAATCAGGCGGGTTTTTATTTAAAAAAACCAAATACAAAGCAAATAATGATATAAAAGTGATCACGTTTAAAAAAGCAGTGTGGGTATGGGTATGACCTGGCCCGACGCATTTCGTCTATAGTAGACTTCAACTGGGGCATATGCTCACTTTTATATCATTATTTGCTTTGTATTTGTTTTTTTTTAAATAAAAACCTGCCTGATTGATCTACACCATTGGAGTCCTCTCCTGTTTTTTTCTCTTTTTCATTTTTCTCCATACGATCGAAAATTCATTTGGAGAGTATTCCAAGAGAGCCTTCGTTCCATTCCTAGTGAGTGTCTACCATTTGCTCACTCCACTTTCATCTATCAAGTGGCTATCCAGGAGTCCTTATCTCATTCATGAGGATCCAGACTTCATGTCAGCTGTCTTCACCCTGACCCACTGTATCCTGTCGGCGAAGTCATGAGTGGTTCTATACAGCCCATCTGCCCGCCCTGGAACATCGAGGTCGCAGGCCATCCAGAGCCTCTCTATGCCTGTTTGACTCCCTGTTGCTGACAGGGAGTCCACCAGTTCTGGTAAGCGTACATCTACTTTCCTTCCTATATGAGTGTGTATACCAGAAGATTTGGTCCAGGATCATCCTGAATAGGGATGGGCCCGGTGCTCGATGCGAACCCATGTTCGCATCGAGCACCGGGTGTTCGCTCGCTCGCGAGCCCAGAACTATTTTGGCCGCTCGCATCATTCGTGTGATGCGAGCGGCCCCGCAATGCATTGCGGCCGGCGCGGCCGGCGCAGTGCATTGCTGGCTGATGATTGGCCAAGCATGCACTGTGACCCCGCATGCTTGGCCAATCACAGCGCCGGAAACTCGGAGAGCCATAATTGGCTACAGGCAGGACGCCTGTAGCCAATTACAGCTCAGGGGCTTTAGTACACGCCCCCTCATTTAAAAGGCCGCCACGCCGTCGGCGCCGGTCACATGAGTTCCGGCTTTAGGAGAGATCAGGCTGATTCTGTGTCACTCTTTGCTAGATTCCTATAGAAAGATGTGCTCTACTTTGCTAAACCATTGGCTATTTATTTGCTAAACCATTGCTACCTGTCATTGATCGTCCATTGCTGCTGCTGGTTAGTGTGTTTTTAGCTGCTGCTGGGGATTAGTCGGGTGCGTGTCTTACTGTTAGTACAGTATTTCAGTAGTACCAACCGCAGTGCTGTTAGTACAGCACTGCACCCCAAAAGCACCCATAGGACTTGTAGAGTGTTAGTGGCAGCAAACAGAGCTCCTATATTTTCTTCCCAGAAGCACCCATAGGACTTGTAGTGTGTTAGTCCCATCACACAGAGTTCCTATATTTTCTTTGCAGAAGCACCCATAGGACTTGTAGTGTGTTAGTCCCATCACACAGAGTTCCTATATTTTCTTCCCAGAAGCACCCATAGGACTTGTAGTGTGTTCGTGCCATCACACAGAGTTCCTATATTTTCTTCCCAGAAGCACCTATAGGACTTGTAGTGTGTTAGTCCCATCACACAGAGCTCCTATATTTGCTTCCCAGAAGCACCCATAGGACTTGTAGTGTGTTAGTCCCATCACACAGAGCTCCTATATTTTCTTCCCAGAAGCACCCATAGGACTTGTAGTGTGTTAGTCCCATCACACAGAGCTCCTATATTTTCTTCCCAGAAGCACCCATAGGACTTGTAGTGTGTTAGTCCCATCACACAGAGCTCCTATATTTTCTTCCCAGAAGCACCTATAGGACTTGTAGTGTGTTAGTCCCATCACACAGAGCTCCTATATTTTCTTCCCAGAAGCACCCATAGGACTTGTAGTGTGTTAGTCCCATCACACAGAGCTCCTATATTTTCTTCCCAGAAGCACCTATAGGACTTGTAGTGTGTTAGTCCCATCACACAGAGCCTATATTTTCTTCCCAGAAGCACCTATAGGACTTGTAGTGTGTTAGTCCCATCACACAGAGCTCCTATATTTTCTTCCCAGAAGCACCCATAGGACTTGTAGTGTGTTAGTCCCATCACACAGAGCTCCTATATTTTCTTCCCAGAAGCACCTATAGGACTTGTAGTGTGTTAGTCCCATCACACAGAGCTCCTATATTTTCTTCCCAGAAGCACCCATAGGACTTGTAGTGTGTTAGTCCCATCACACAGAGTTCCTATATTTTCTTCCCAGAAGCACCCATAGGACTTGTAGTGTGTTAGTCCCATCACACAGAGTTCCTATATTTTCTTCCCAGAAGCACCCATAGGACTTGTAGTGTGTTAGTCCCATCACACAGAGCTATATTTTCTTCCCAGAAGCACCCATAGGACTTGTAGTGTGTTAGTCCCATCACACAGAGCTCCTATATGTTCTTCCCAGAAGCACCCATAGGACTTGTAGTGTGTTAGTGCCATCACACAGAGTTCCTATATTTTCTTCCCAGAAGCACCTATAGGACTTGTAGTGTGTTAGTCCCATCACACAGAGCTATATTTGCTTCCCAGAAGCACCCATAGGACTTGTAGTGTGTTAGTCCCATCACACAGAGCTCCTATATTTTCTTCCCAGAAGCACCCATAGGACTTGTAGTGTGTTAGTCCCATCACACAGAGCTCCTATATTTTCTTCCCAGAAGCACCCATAGGACTTGTAGTGTGTTAGTCCCATCACACAGAGCTCCTATATTTTCTTCCCAGAAGCACCTATAGGACTTGTAGTGTGTTAGTCCCATCACACAGAGCTATATTTTCTTCCCAGAAGCACCTATAGGACTTGTAGTGTGTTAGTCCCATCACACAGAGCTCCTATATTTTCTTCCCAGAAGCACCCATAGGACTTGTAGTGTGTTAGTCCCATCACACAGAGCTCCTATATTTTCTTCCCAGAAGCACCTATAGGACTTGTAGTGTGTTAGTCCCATCACACAGAGCTCCTATATTTTCTTCCCAGAAGCACCCATAGGACTTGTAGTGTGTTAGTCCCATCACACAGAGTTCCTATATTTTCTTTGCAGAAGCACCCATAGGACTTGTAGTGTGTTAGTCCCATCACACAGAGTTCCTATATTTTCTTCCCAGAAGCACCCATAGGACTTGTAGTGTGTTAGTCCCATCACACAGAGCTATATTTTCTTCCCAGAAGCACCCATAGGACTTGTAGTGTGTTAGTCCCATCACACAGAGCTCCTATATGTTCTTCCCAGAAGCACCCATAGGACTTGTAGTGTGTTAGTGCCATCACACAGAGTTCCTATATTTTCTTCCCAGAAGCACCTATAGGACTTGTAGTGTGTTAGTCTCATCACACAGAGCTCCTATATTTTCTTCCCAGAAGCACCCATAGGACTTGTAGTGTGTTAGTCCCATCACCCAGAGCTCCTATATTTTCTTCCCAGAAGCACCTATAGGACTTGTAGTGTGTTAGTCCCATCACACAGAGCTATATTTTCTTCCCAGAAGCACCTATAGGACTTGTAGTGTGTTAGTCCCATCACACAGAGCTCCTATATTTTATTCCCAGAAGCACCCATATGACTTGTAGTGTGTTAGTCCCATCACACAGAGCTCCTATATTTTCTTCCCAGAAGCACCCATAGGACTTGTAGTGTGTTAGTCCCATCACACAGAGCCTATATTTTCTTCCCAGAAGCACCCATAGGACTTGTAGTGTGTTTAGTCCCATCACACAGAGCTCCTATATTTTCTTCCCAGAAGCACCTATAGGACTTGTAGTGTGTTAGTCCCATCACACAGAGCTCCTATAGTTTCTTCCCAGAAGCACCCATAGGACTTGTAGTGTGTTAGTCCCATCACACAGAGCTCCTATATTTTCTTCCCAGAAGCACCAATAGGACTTGTAGTGTGTTAGTGCCATCACACAGAGTTCCTATATTTTCTTCCCAGAAGCACCTATAGGACTTGTAGTGTGTTAGTCCCATCACACAGAGCTATATTTTCTTCCCAGAAGCACCCATAGGACTTGTAGTGTGTTAGTCCCATCACACAGAGCTCCTATATTTTCTTCCCAGAAGCACCCATAGGACTTGTACTGTGTTAGTCCCATCACACAGAGTTCCTATATTTTCTTTGCAGAAGCACCCATAGGACTTGTAGTGTGTTAGTGCCATCACACAGAGTTCCTATATTTTCTTCCCAGAAGCACCCATAGGACTTGTAGTGTGTTAGTCCCATCACACAGAGCTCCTATATTTTCTTCCCAGAAGCACCCATAGGACTTGTAGTGTGTTAGTCCCATCACACAGAGCTCCTATATTTTCTTCCCAGAAGCACCTATAGGACTTGTAGTGCGTTAGTCCCATCACACAGAGTTCCTATATTTTCTTCCCAGAAGCACCTATAGGACTTGTAGTGTGTTAGTCCCATCACACAGAGCTCCTATATTTTCTTCCCAGAAGCACCCATAGGACTTCTAGTGTGTTAGTCCCATCACACAGAGCTCCTATATTTTCTTTGCAGAAGCACCCATAGGACTTCTAGTGTGTTAGTGGCATCACACAGAGCTCCTATATTTTCTTCTCAGAAGCACCCACAGGACTTCTAGTGTGTTAGTGGCATCACACAGAGCTCCTATATTTTCTTTGCAGAAGCACCCATAGGACTTCTAGTGTGTTAGTGGCATCACACAGAGCTCCTATATTTTCTTCCCAGCAGCACCCATAGGACTTCTAGTGTGTTAGTGGCATCACACAGAGCTCCTATATTTTCTTTGCAGAAGCACCCATAGGACTTCTAGTGTGTTAGTGGCATCACACAGAGCTCCTATATTTTCTTCTCAGAAGCACCCATAGGACTTCTAGTGTGTTAGTGGCATCACACAGAGCTCCTATATTTTCTTCCCAGCAGCACCCACAGGACTTCTAGTGTGTTAGTGGCATCACACAGAGCTCCTATATTTTCTTTGCAGAAGCACCCATAGGACTTCTAGTGTGTTAGTGGCATCACACAGAGCTCCTATATTTTCTTCCCAGCAGCACCCATAGGACTTCTAGTGTGTTAGTGGCATCACACAGAGCTCCTATATTTTCTTTGCAGAAGCACCCATAGGACTTCTAGTGTGTTAGTGGCATCACACAGAGCTCCTATATTTTCTTCCAGAAGCACCCATAGGACTTCTAGTGTGTTAGTGGCATCACACAGAGCTTCTATATTTTCTTCTCAGAAGCACCCACAGGACTTCTAGTGTGTTAGTGGCATCACACAGAGCTCCTATATTTTCTTCCCAGAAGCACCCATAGGACTTCTAGTGTGTTAGTGGCATCACACAGAGCTCCTATATTTTCTTCTCAGCAGCACCCACAGGACTTCTAGTGTGTTAGTGGCATCACACAGAGCTCCTATATTTTCTTTGCAGAAGCACCCATAGGACTTCTAGTGTGTTAGTGGCATCACACAGAGCTCCTATATTTTCTTCTCAGAAGCACCCATAGGACTTCTAGTGTGTTAGTGGCATCACACAGAGCTCCTATATTTTCTTTGCAGAAGCACCCATAGGACTTCTAGTGTGTTAGTGGCATCACACAGAGCTCCTATATTTTCTTCTCAGAAGCACCCATAGGACTTCTAGTGTGTTAGTGGCATCACACAGAGCTCCTATATTTTCTTTGCAGAAGCACCCATAGGACTTCTAGTGTGTTAGTGGCATCACACAGAGCTCCTATATTTTCTTCTCAGAAGCACCCATAGGACTTCTAGTGTGTTAGTGGCATCACACAGAGCTCCTATATTTTCTTTGCAGAAGCACCCATAGGACTTCTAGTGTGTTAGTGGCATCACACAGAGCTCCTATATTTTCTTCTCAGCAGCACCCACAGGACTTCTAGTGTGTTAGTGGCATCACACAGAGCTCCTATATTTTCTTTGCAGAAGCACCCATAGGACTTCTAGTGTGTTAGTGGCATCACACAGAGCTCCTATATTTTCTTCTCAGCAGCACCCACAGGACTTCTAGTGTGTTAGTGGCATCACACAGAGCTCCTATATTTTCTTTGCAGAAGCACCCATAGGACTTCTAGTGTGTTAGTGGCATCACACAGAGCTCCTATATTTTCTTCTCAGCAGCACCCACAGGACTTCTAGTGTGTTAGTGGCATCACACAGAGCTCCTATATTTTCTTTGCAGAAGCACCCATAGGACTTCTAGTGTGTTAGTGGCATCACACAGAGCTCCTATATTTTCTTCTCAGCAGCACCCACAGGACTTCTAGTGTGTTAGTGGCATCACACAGAGCTCCTATATTTTCTTTGCAGAAGCACCCATAGGACTTCTAGTGTGTTAGTGGCATCACACAGAGCTCCTATATTTTCTTCTCAGAAGCACCCATAGGACTTCTAGTGTGTTAGTGGCATCACACAGAGCTCCTATATTTTCTTTGCAGAAGCACCCATAGGACTTCTAGTGTGTTAGTGGCATCACACAGAGCTCCTATATTTTCTTCTCAGCAGCACCCACAGGACTTCTAGTGTGTTAGTGGCATCACACAGAGCTCCTATATTTTCTTTGCAGAAGCACCCATAGGACTTCTAGTGTGTTAGTGGCATCACACAGAGCTCCTATATTTTCTTCTCAGAAGCACCCATAGGACTTCTAGTGTGTTAGTGGCATCACACAGAGCTTCTATATTTTCGTTGCAGAAGCACCCATAGGACTTCTAGTGTGTTAGTGGCATCACACAGAGCTCCTATATTTTCTTTGCAGAAGCACCCAAGGACTTCTAGTGTGTTAGTGGCATCACACAGAGCTCCTATATTTTCTTCTCAGCAGCACCCACAGGACTTCTAGTGTGTTAGTGGCATCACACAGAGCTCCTATATTTTCTTTGCAGAAGCACCCATAGGACTTCTAGTGTGTTAGTGGCATCACACAGAGCTCCTATATTTTCTTCTCAGCAGCACCCACAGGACTTCTAGTGTGTTAGTGGCATCACACAGAGCTCCTATATTTTCTTTGCAGAAGCACCTATAGGAGTTCTAGTGTGTTAGTGGCATCATACAGAGCTCCTATATTTTCTTCTCAGCAGCACCCACAGGACTACCGACTACAATGGCTGGAAGACCGCCAAGGCGAGGCAGAGCATGCAGAGCCAAGAACACAGGGCAGGCAGGCTCTGTTTCTAGTGGACGTGGCCGTGGACGTGGTCGTGCATCGTCATCAGCACGTGGCCATGGGACACGCGCGTCTTTGTTTTCGGCAGCTGGACATGTGGAGCCGCATCATGCTGAAGGCTTGGTAGAATGGATGACCAAGCCCTCCTCATCCTCCTCATCCTCTCTCACCCAGGCTCAGGGTACTGGCAGAGCAGCTGCCAACGCGTACTCAATGGCATCATCAGCCACCCCTTCCCTAGACCCACCATGTCCTCCTGAGAAGTCCCCCGAACTCTTTGAGCACAGTGTTGGGTACATGCTCCAGGAGGATGCCCAACGATTCGAATGCTCGGATGATGATACCCAGCTTGAGGAAGTCAGTAGTGTGCGTGCAGAGAGAGGGGATGCTGAAGGACAGCAATCTGGCAGTACTGTTCCACCAGCTGCAGCTTACTGCCAGGTTTGCTCTAGTGGTGAAGAGGGAGGGGATGATGAGGTCACTGACGCCACGTGGGTGCCTGAGGGAGAGAGGATGAGGAGGAGGACGAGGAGGAGGAGGATGCGGCGTCACATGTCCAACGAGGCAGGATGCCCCCTGGAGGCCAGCTAGAGGCCAGCACAGCAACTGTACAACACCGCAGAGCTCCGCCTGTGCAGGGCACTGCCTCTGCACGTTATCAGAGAAGTTCTTTGGTGTGGGCCTTTTTTGAGACGAGTGCATCAGATCGCACCACTGCTATTTGCAATATTTGTCTCAAGCGTATCTCGCGTGGCCAAAACATCAGCCGCTTGGGCACCACAAGCATGACCAGACATATGTCGACCTGCCATGCAGCTCGTTGGCAGGCACACATAAAAGACCCACACCAAAGAACTAAGCGGACTTCTCCTTGCTCCTCATCAGCTGGTATCTCCATCCCCACTACATCTTCAGTCCTCTCTGAAAGCTGCTGTGAGAGGACTGAAGGTGTAGAATTAGGTGTGTCACAACCAAGTACTTGCAGTACACCGACGTCCGATTGTAGCAGGCAAATTTCCCTGCCCCAGCTGCTGGACCGTCGAAAGAAGTACACTCCCAGCCATCCACATGCCCAGCGGTTGAATGCTAGCTTGGCTAAATTGCTAGCACTTCAACTGCTGCCTTTTCAGTTGGTAGACTCGTCCCCCTTCCGTGAGTTTGTTCAATGTGCGGTTCCTCAGTGGCAGGTTCCCAAACGCCACTTTTTCTCACGGAAGGCGATTCCGTCTCTCTACCGGCATGTGGAAGGCAATGTCCATGCCTCGCTGGACAGGGCGGTCAGCGGTAAGGTGCATATTACCGCTGACTCATGGTCCAGCATGCATGGACATGGACGTTACCTTTCTTTCACGGCCCATTGGGTCACTCTATTGGCAGCTGGGAGGGATGCAGGACAAGGTGCAGTAGTGTTGGAGGTTGTTCCGCCACCACGCCTCCAAAACGCTACTACTGCTACTGGTTGTGACACACCTCTCTCCTCCACCCCCTCCTCTTCTTCTTCCTCCAGTGCTCTGGCCTCGGAACCAGCGGTGCTCCGAGGCGTACAAGGGGCTACGCAAGTACGCAGGCAAAAAGATGCCATGCCGTGCTTGCGCTGGTGTGTTTGGGGGACAGGAGCCACACTGGGCCAGAGGTTCTGGCAGCTCTGCAGGGCAGGCCGAGAGGTGGTTGACGCCACGTCAGCTTAAGCCAGGAATGGTCGTTTCTGACAATGGCACCAACCTCCTCTCCGCCCTGCGACAGGGGCAGCTCACCCATGTGCCCTGTATGGCTCACGTCCTCAACCTGGTGGTGCAGCGGTTCTTGGGCAGGTTCCCAGGCTTACAGGATGTCCTGAGGCAGGCCAGGAAAGTCTGTGTGCATTTCCGCCGATCTTATAATGCCAGTGCTCGGCTGACTGAGCTGCAAAAGGAGCTGAACCTGCCCAAGAACCGCCTAAGATGTGACATGCCCACCAGGTGGAACTCAACGTTGGCCATGCTGCAGCGACAGCACACGCAGCAGAGGGCCATCAATGAGTACCTTTGCGACTACGGCACCAGGACAGGGTCAGGGGAGCTTGGTTTTTTTTTCCCCACGTCAGTGGAGCATGATCAGGGCTGCATGCACTCTCCTCTCACCATTTGAGGAGGCCACGAGGATGGTGAGCAGTGACAGTGCATGCATCAGTGACACTGTACCTCTTGTCCACCTGTTGGAGCATACGCTGCGTGGGATAATGGACAGGGCACTTGAGGCAGAACAGAGGCAGGAAGAGGAGGACTTCCTTGCCTCTCAAGGCCCCCTTTATCCGGACAGTGTTCCTTCTGTTCCACCCATCACACAGGAAGAGGATGAGATGAGGATGAGGAGAGGAGGAGGAGGAGGAGGATTGTGTGAGCATGGAGGTGGAGCCTGGCACTCAGCATCAGCAGCAGCAGCAGTCTTTTAGGGATGATGTACAGTCCCAACAAACCAGTGGACTTGTACGTGGCTGGGAGGAGGTGGCTGGCGATCATGTCATCCTCAGTGACCCAGAAGACTCCGGACCGAATGCCTCAGCTAACCTACGCTGCATGGCCTCCCTGATCCTGCAAAGCCTGCGGAAGGATCCTCGTGTTCTTCGGATCAAGGAGAGGGACCATTACTGGCTGGCCACTCTCCTTGATCCACGGTACAAGGGTAAGGTTGCGGACCTTATCTTGCCGTCGCAGAGGGAGCAGAGGATGAGACATCTCAGGGAGGCCTTGCAGAAAGGTCTGTGCAACGCGTTCCCAGAAACTGGGAGGTTACAAACTCCTGGTCCTGGGCGACGAGTTGCTGAGGCTTCGGTCAGTAGCAGAAGGAGCGGTGGGGAAGGTGGACGTCTGACCGATGCGTTCAGACAATTTTTTAGTCCGCAGCCCCAAGGTATGATCGGTTCCAGCAACCATCGCCAGCGTCTGATATACATGGTGCAGGAATACCTTGGGGCAAGGTCAGACTTGGACACCTTTCCCACCGAAAATCCTCTGGCTTACTGGGTCCTGAGGATGGATCACTGGCCAGAGCTTGCACAGTATGCAATTGAGCTACTGGCCTGTCCTGCCTCCAGCGTTCTTTCCGAACGCACATTCAGTGCTGCTGGAGGATTTGTCACCGATCATAGGGTGCGCCTGTCCACCGACTCGGTTGATCGACTGACCTTCATCAAAATGAATCAGTCTTGGATCACCACCAGCTACCAGGCACCTGAAGCAGATATAACGGAATAATTTATAATGTCACATCCCTTCAAGACTGCCTATGCTGATGCTGAGTGACTGTCCAGTTATGTTCACTGACTATCCTCTTCCTCCTCCTCAATGATCCATGCCACCACACCAGTGCCTAAGGCACAATTTTTCAGCCCCTGTATAACAGGGGCGTGTACTTACAATTTTTTTAAAAAATGCTTCGCAACACGTGTGACTGCTGTGCTCCAAGTACAGTATCTGTGAGGGGTTGAAGTGTTGTGGCACCAGCACCAGTGCCTACGGCACAATTTTTCAGCCCCTGTTTACAGGGGCGTGTAATTACAATTTTTTTAAAAAATGCTTCGCAACACGTGTGACTGCTGTGCTCCAAGTACAGTATCTGTGAGGGGTTGCAGTGTTGTGGCACCAGCACCAGTGCCTAAGGCACCAGCACCAGTGCCTAGCCCAGGGGCGTGTAATTACAATTTTTCAGCCCCTGTTGGGGCGTGTAATTACAATTTTTAGGCAAATGCTTTGCAACAGGTCTCATTGCTGTGCTAGGAGTACAGTATCTGTGAGGGGTTGCAGTGTTGTGGCACCAGCACCAATGTCTAAGGCACAATTTTTCAGCCCCTGTTTATCAGGGGCGTGTAATTACAAATCATGATCTAATAGTTCACAGCAGGGCCCATTCCTGCGCCCACCAAGAGTAACTATGAGGGCCTACAGTCTTGTGGCAACACCGTCCACCACCACCGCCAAAGGCCCAATTTTTCTGCCCTGTTCATCAGGGGCTTGCAATTACAAATCTTGATCTAATAACTCACAGCAGGGCCCATTCCTGCGCCCACCAAGAGTAACTGTGAGAGCTTACAGTCTTGTGGCAACACCGTCCACCACCACCACCACCACCAAGGCCCAATTTTTCTGCCCTGTTCAACAGGTGCTTGCAATTACAAATCTTGATCTAATAACTCACAGCAGGGCCCATTCCTGCGCCCACCAAGAGTAACTGTGAGAGCTTACAGTCTTGTGGCAACACCGTCGTCCACCACCACCACCACCACCAAAGGCCCAATTTTTCTGCCCGGTTCAACAGGTGCATGCAAGTACAAATCTTGATCTATTAACTCACAGCAGGGCCCATTCCTGTGCCCACCAGTCTTGTGGCTACACCAACATCTAATAGGGCAAATTTCTGCAGAGTATATACGCCAGGCCCCTACTTTCAAACATCCAACTTACAAACGACTCCTACTTGCAAACGGAAAGAGAAAACAGGAAGTGAGAGGAAATCTACCCCTAGTAAGGGAAATTCTATCCTGTTAGATTTAATTTGGGAAAAAGGTATCTCCTCTCTACTGATACTTTATCACCAATCCTTGTTTCAATTAAAACCCCACTTTTCCAAAAACATTTGTCATTGGGACGGAAAGTGAGGTGACATGTTCTGAACAGATGTGCAAAGACAGCAAATGTTACAGGGGTGATAACCCCTCCCTATGTTCTCCAAAAAGCTTAAAAATAGATTTTTTTTGGGATGGAGCTACACTTCATAATGTACCTGTTCAGATTCTACTTAAGAACAAACCTACAGTCCGTGTCTTGTTTGCACCACCTATATACTGCTGTTCAGAGTATATAGGGTTGTAGGTATAGGGTTTTATTTTGGGTGCGGGGTCCCCCTTAATATCCATACAAGACCCAAAGGGGCTGGGGTGGGGGGGGGGGGGGGGTGATGGGGTAGCCATGCCATTTTTCTCAAGGATTTTCAGCCATATGGCGGCCAGGACAAGACATGACATTAAAGCCGCAAGTGGTTTTAAATGGCTTATTTTTTTCCTTTACAAATGTCATTTTGTGCAAGGACAGTTCTAAACACGGGAAACACATGCCACTTCACAGGCATACTTTAGACACCCCCCAGGTACCATATTTAAAGGAAAATTTCACTTTTTTTTTTTCACTTTATGCATCATTAAAATGACTGCTCCCG